>CABFOW010001700.1:0-31553 GCA_902141385.1 Timema californicum
TCTACTATCTCATGTACTCCAACATCCTCATTACATGACCATATCATCTCACCCTTGCTTCCTCTACTATCTCATGTACTCCTTGTACCCCTACATATCCCGGATAACTTTATTCCTAATCTTGTCTCTCCTCGTGACAGTTAACAAACTGAAATCTGTAAATGCAATGTCACAGCGATGCGTCATACGAGTATCCGCACCCGCACCTAGAGCCCGGCATTGGGTACGCTGAAGGACTTAAACCTATGAAGCCGTTTGGAATGGACCTGGATGTTTCTAGCAACCGTAGCAGCATTATTTCGCAGGTACAGTTTACTCTTCAGATATCGCAGCAAACATAGGGGAAAAGGGGGCAAGGGAGGGTCATACAGACATACTGAAGAAATGTTCATAACTTTAATAACATATAAATTCATGTGGATCCCTGATATGTTATGGCTATCCACAGGATCAGCCCTCAGAGCTGAATCAAATTCAATCAAGTGAAAAATAACAACCTGGATACGAGACGAACCGGGATGGCTCAGTGGCAGAGCATTGGCGCGCAAAGCCAAAGGTCTTCGGTTCGACTCCCGTGTCCAGATTGTCATTTTCCGCTTAATTGAAACTAAGAAAACTCCACCAAACCCGCTTCGGTGACCACATGATTTGAGGCGCTACTCTCGAAGTAGACTAGACTGCCGACTACAGGGAGTTTGAGGTTCGAATCTTGGCCGAGTGTATGGAGGGTTGTTTTTCCTAAGTGGTTTTCCACTCTACCCCCACACAAATGTGGGTACATTTCTAAAAATATAACCTTCCTAATCCCTAAAACTATTAGCATAATTAGTACATAAGTAAATAACCCGAATGAGTAGTAAGAAGCTGTGCTAAAAATAACTTCACCAGAAAATGAGAAACCACTATATAATTAATGTGTTCTTCGATATACTATTTTCCTAGCGTTATTTATCATAATTTACCTGATTTTAAAATTACTTCTTACATAACTAAGTATTTTAGGCCCTGAGTATTTAATTGAACTAAAATGTATAATCTTGAATAGACTTGATTATAATTATATACTTGTTTATTTCTATTTTCTAGTTTTCCAAATTTTTTAATTTTATTCAATTATTCATACTATTGTGAAAACACAGTAGGAATGTAAATTGTCAGCATTTTACTATATTACTACTACTTTATAGGGATTCGCGAGAACTACTTTTTCACTTCTAGACCTTATTGAGATGAAAATATGAAAAAGTATTGAGACAAAAGAAAAAAACGAGAAAACTTCCTTTGAAAGTACAAAAATGTTTGTTAAATTTTTGAATATAACAGGTTTGAAAATTTCTTTGTCATCCATTTTGGCTCGAAATAATAGTTTTACATTTAAGTGCCCAGGTTTGTCTATTTTTAAATATCCTTGTAGAGATCAAAAACTTGTTCAATATATATCTCAATATAACCACATGCAGTCCTCAAAGGTACGACATTTGTTACGTGTTATCCAAGTGTACAATCATACATCATATTATGGTTTTATAAATATTGTTTTTGGGAAATAATTGCAGCATATTTTTTGGGGGTCTTTAAGATATTATTTAAAATAATAAAATTCCCCGTTTGGTTTGTGAATTTTTTTATAGCAGTTATTTGCTTTATTCATTATTATTTTTTCAAATTTCTTGAATTTTCAAACTTTTGAAACAAGTTGTGATAATTTTTTTTCTCGTTCCAAATTTTTAAGTCTCACGCATTCCTACTATTTTACTGGCCACTAATACTATCAATCAAAGGTGATAACTCATATATAGTAGTTCTAGTGACATATGTAATTACCAACTTTGGTAGTTGCGGTGTCTAAGACAGGCTTGTCATACCTGCGACCCGTGTAGCCAACATACAATGCAAACCTAATCTCTTTTTTTTTTAATAATTAATATATATGTCGTGGGAATAAAATATGTATTTGGCATGGTTTGAGTAAATCAGCCCTATGAGTTTGGTGTACCAAATTTCTACTGATTCCTTCAACAGGGATCGATACCTAAAAGTTGTTTAACTCTGCAGCAAATATGTGCAATGTTTGGGATCTCATACATATGCTAACATTTGTTTTCTTACATTAAAAGACACCAAAACAACAACTAAAGGTCTGCCTAGACATATATTTGTCTGCATGTATGAACATGACTTTGGCAAATGATTTCAAGACCTACAATCATATCATTGCTGCAAATAAAAGGTTTTAAATGTATGGTAGTAAAAATATGTTTTTTATCGGCCTACTTTTTTTCTTTTTCTAGTAATAAGGTACTAAGTTGGAATTCTGTTTACTTTAAAACAATTAAAATAATGAATTTATTTACAATGTGGCCCCCTCAGGGATTTTAATTTACAATGTGCCTCTTATGATTAAACGAGTTCGACACTCATGTAATTACTTTCACAATAGACTACTAGATTTCTGACAATACGGAGATTGACACTTGAAAGTGTATGGCTAGTGGTTAATATTTAATGGCTAAAATGGTTTTCCACTTTCCATTCATGCAAATGCAGGTTCATTTCTTCTAATTTTTACCTTCCCTTTCCCAACTACATTATTGTAAAAAATGTGGATCGCTAGAAAGGGTAGTCAGACGTAGTGTACAGGTGAATTGTAACTGTTGGACATTGTCCTAGCTTCCATTTGATATTGTGTTTTAGCGGGAATGTTTTGTAACTCTTGTGTTCCAGGACGAAACTCAATCTCCGGAGTTGGGTTCGCCTGTCGCCACGAGTCGTACACAACCCTAGTCATGCCACTTTACTTGTTTTGCTTTTATAAAGCAATGATGTTATATCTCATAGGACTCTTTTTCATTTTTACTTAGGTTTTTTTTTATGTTTGTTGTTAATCGTTGTTCTGCTCAAATATGTGTAGAAAAATTGACGACCATCTTTGTACTCTTTAAAAATTCATTCCCTCCTCCATTGTATTCGACTGAAAATCAATCAAAAGCTATTATATTCAAGCCTATTGGGCAGTGTGGATAAAAATCAAGCTTCTACCGTTAATATTAAGCACTATCTTTTACTAACATCTTACTTATATACTGTTTATGGTAGGAATGGTGGTCTTAAAGGCCTTTTCCCCTGTCATAATACCACTTTATATTAGGATTTCGTTATGATAAAAGACCTTTTAGGCCTTCCTACGACGGATGGGGTAGAGAAAAGAAAATTTAACTGCCATTTGTTTGCTGGAAAATTGAAGCAATTGCTATTTTTCAATCCATCTTTATAACGTTCTGCATACTTAACAGGTTTACACATTAAGGTGAGGTGGAAGAGGACGTGAGGGAAGGTCAGTGTTTTTTGCAGTTTTTATAGCAAAACATGTCTTTGTCTAAAATAAATCAATTATCGCTCCAGTAGCAACGTCTAGTTTAATTTTCTTCACAGATATTGAATATCTGTCAAGTGTGTTTTGGAATTTAATCATAACTTTTCTCTTCGTTTAGAACGTTTATCATCTAACACCGATTCTTTATCCGAGTTCTTGTTCAGGCAGTACAAAGCTTGACCGAAAGTATGGAATATACTGCACTTATGACCTGACCTAAGTTTTAATACCTTTGTCCGCGGCAAATAGAAGAAGACGGTCTTCTGAGTTGTATTAATAAGACAAGAGTTACAGGACAGCGCTGGTGCAGCCAAGGGTTCGGGGAGAGGGGGGGTCAGTGTTGAACACCCCATCTCCCCCCGGACCTCGCTACCCACCCGCCTCTTTCTCATCCCTAAAGCTGGTGAAATCAATAATCATACATGAGGAACTCTACAAACAAAAACAGACTTAATGGGCTTCATGTACATCCATCCAGAGGTGTTAGTTATGAACCCATATGGAAAAATTCCAGAACTGGAATTTGCCAGATCTGGCTCAGAGTTAGCGCAATTTGTTAATTTGAATTTTCAGATTTCAGCCCATAAATTAATTTAATAAATCAAATTTCCAAAATACAATTTATTGAAACTCGCATGTTTGTATTTTCTAGCAGTATGGATGAATAAAAATGTGTTCATAAGAACTTAATATTCATAATAATTACATAATTATAACCATTTTAAATTATTTAGGATAATAGTGTGTTTCTTTTGATGCATTTGCGTTTTCCAGTACTTAAATCTTCAAATTTTCCTGCTATAAAAATCAATGGACCCCGCTTAGTTGGTCAGTGAAACTAAACCCCCCCACACGCAAACAAATTTTGGCTGCACCAGTGCATTGGCCATTTAATAATTGTTTTCACTAATCCCTTTCTTTGATAGAGAGTATGAAACAAAAAAATTAGACTTTTTTTTATTCGGTTTAGTTTTTTGAATGCATGGATAGTGTGGAAAAAGCACAGACTCTAGAGAAGGATCTGGAAAAATATTAATTCAAACCGTACACAGCAAACAACAGCATATAACTGATTTTTTTTTAAAGATTAGCTAATAGATTTCAATAAAGAGTGATTGTATTTGAACTCTTATTTTGTTTGTCACTAACCCACTACTTTCTGATTTAAAAAAAATGGTTTAGTGAACTTCGGACATATTGAACAAAACATCCGAGTCTGTAGAGGTTCATTATAACCAGAGTTGACTGTAATAAGTATATGTATAACCCAATTTGCAGATTACACTGTGCGATATTAGCTTTGGAATATGTATTAATATAGCAACTTTCTTTTTATTCTTCAATATGTGAAATATTTCCCATACATTGACACATTATTCCAATTAAGTTCTCCCTCTCTCTCTCGAGGTGTAATCACAATGTTACAACTCATAAGTACATGTGACATAATCTCGTATCCAATGCCTCTAAGAAGGGAAGTATCATTTGGGTCATTATTCAAGAGCTCATGAATGTCCAATATACTTTTGGCCACTGTAAATTGATACTAATGAACTCTTTTTGTTTATCAGAGGGGCGATGTATTTTATCGCTGTTCAGAAAACTTGGAAAGACGGTTTTAGTACTAGATTTATTTTTTTTTGTTCAACCTTTTTGTAAGCAAATGCTAGTAAACTAAGTTTTTTTAAATACTCGCTATCGAAATATAATTTATAATAAAATTGTGCTTAAAGACAAATTTGTTCTCTTAAATATTCATTAGAATTAGGGATGAAATCCTCAAACCATTGAATCCTTAAGGATATTTGAGGATTTGAGAGAAAAAAAAAGAGGTTTTTTTCATAATTTAGATTTGCAATTTGTTTTAAGAGTTCTAGTACTGCTTATCGGTGGCTCAATCCCATCATAATTATATGAAAAATTTGACAACCAGACCCCAGACCATTAATTCAACACTGAACAGAATGGTTGAATGTTATAATGAATACATTTTAGCTACTATTCTGGTATAGTCCTATTTCCTCTTATGTTCATAATTTTTTCAAAGATTCGTATTTGAATTCCTATGTTTTCTTGAGTATGGGTTTGTTTTGGCCACCGGCTTACTAAGCCTGTCGTGGCCTATACCTGAGTAGTGGAGCTGTTACTTAAAGGTCCTCAGGTAGACCTTCTCTTGTTGGTAACCTTCCCTGACTGAGGCATTTTACTAAACTGACCTAGCTACAGACTGGAAACGGTTGATGGTGAATATATAATTTGAATTCGAGATTTGATTTTTTAAGGTAAAATTAATATTGGGATTTGTAAAATAGTGGATCCGACCCATGTATAGTCACTTAAAAATAATCTAGTTAAAGCTTTTTCTGGTGTTTATTCACATACCCCAATATTCTTGTATGCCCAATTACTGTTTACCAAAAAATAATAGAAGATTCTCTTAAAATATTTGACTATTTAAGTTCAAACAAAAGTTTTAAAATATCTTTTTCCCTTACAATGTTAAATGAATGTCAGATAAGTGCATAATCTATTAATTGATGTAAGAATAATAATAATTTGAAAGCTATAATAATATGTTAAATGTGAAAAAGTGTATCATAGCAACATGTACAGATCTATTCAAGTAAAGTACTGGTATAAATTGGTTTCGAAGGCTCACACGACTATTTTTTAATTGGGGGAAAAAATGCACCAATTGAATATTGCAAAATACAAAATATAAGTGTGCTGATTGTCAATACATAATATTAAATTGAGCAATATTAAAATTATATTTGGAGATGTGAAGCTTATCTATTAAAATGGATGACCATACAGCCAGGTTTCACGTATTTTATAAAATACTTGGTGCACATACAATAATCAAATTTGTATTTATTTTGATGCTTTTTATTTTGTCTTTTGTCTTTCATGCAGTGTTTGTTCGTATTTTTGTACCATTTGGTTTGCAAATTATTTGGAAGTTATCGATTCAATTAGACTCATCTTAATTTAGTTGTAAAATGTTTATACCATATTTGATTCTAAGACGATATCCATTGTAATACATACCTTCATTTTTTATTACCACAAAAAAAATATATATCGTAAGAAATATTTATATTACAAAACTCAATCTTCTAACAACAATAGTAGGTCTGTTATTCATCTCTTTCTTCTGAATCGGTATCAGTCCAATTTTCACGTTCAGAGTCTGATTCTTCTTAGCTTTCTTTATCTTTACTATTCCATAATATATGTTTCACTGATCCATTGAGAGCTTTGGTCGAAAAAGAACCGGGGTTCTTAACCGCGCTCCATTTTGTGAGACATTTAAATGGGGAAAGAATTGCATCTTTAAATCAAATAAATATGGTATATTCATTTCCTAACTATAAGAAACTCGCCAACTTATTATTTTTCTCGTGTAGGTTTACTCACTCTTCCTAATTAGTCTTCATATCTTCATACCGTTGTGTTCATTGTACGATTTACGAGGTAGAATTAAGAATATTATTATATAAGTCTAAAACATTATAATCTGAAGATTATTTGGAAAGAAAAAAGGTACAAAATTGAAATGGTGATTAATAGTATTAAGTGTTGTATAATTTTATAACTTATAATATATTCTTACATAACTAATTGAGCATTCCCGTTGTGCCCGGTCATTCCAGGTTTTGCTTAGTTTTTAGATTATTATTTTAAACTTTATAGTTAGTTAAGTTTGTATTTTTATAGATAATATGTTAGAAAAAAAATCCAGATTTTCAAATTTGTACTGGTGTAAATTCTAATTAAAAATTTCTTCCCTTCCATAATGTATTTAATTAGGTTTTGCAGTTCTTGCGAGCAGACATTTTGTTAACTTTTTAATGAATAACGATGTATTTAAATAGATATTTAGTTTCCCTTAATTTGATTTTATTTCGGCTATATAGTAAAAGGCTGAGGAAAAAATTGTTGTGATGTCTAAGTGGAATTTTTCTAATTTACTGAAACTATTTTTTACTTGCAGATTCGGACCCTTGGGGGCTTAAGGTCATAATCGTCTCCACTAAAGTAAAAAATCATTAACTTTTCAACTTTTCTCGAGTTTGATGTTGAGACAATATCTTATAATTTGCTTCTTGAGGGTGTATACGGCTTGTTTAAGAGTGCACCAACCTTATGAATAGCACCTAATTTAGGTAGCCAATACAGCTTCAACCAGGAGTCTTATCATGGTTTACTTTTCTTTAGTCTTTATTAGGGGTGTCTAGACCAGTGAGACTGTTTACCATAATTTTAAAAAATACAAAAAAACTGTAAAAATAATTACTCATCTTTGATCAAAATTTAGTCAAGTTATGAATACATACAACCACACTTTTATTCAATTTCTGGTTTAATTGGTTGTTAGCTAGGCTCTTGAATGGGCGATTCTCACTACTTTCACTATTTCACTACTTTCTTTCTTTTGTGTCATTGAACCCATGCAAAAAAAAAATCAAATCGGTTTTATTTGCAACAATTCACAATACAGCCAAGTTCTGGATGTAAGAGCTATATATGGGCTGTATTCAAATCAAGTGGCTATACATGATGGATTATTATTAAGGTGCGGCAAAAGGGAGTGCAAGGGTTTTTATAGTTTTTATAGCATTGCATTTATTTGGCCAAAATAAATATTTCTCCAGTAGCAACATAGATCTTAGTTTTCTACACATGCTAATATCAACAGATCTTGAATATCTGTCAAAGGGTTTCCTGGAATTTTGTCAAAACATTTTCTCTTTATTTAAAATGTTACTAACAAAATTCCAGGACACACTCGACATATATTAAAGATTTGTTGATATTAGTATGTGCAGAAAACTAAACACACTGCTGATACTGAAAAATATTTGATTTATTTTGGCCAAAAAAATGTAATGCTATAAAAAGTGTAAAATTACTCGCGTTCCCTTCTGCCGCACCTTAAAGGTCAAAATCCTTTAGTTCTTTTTTTTAGCAAAGATTTCAAAAATTACTACCGATGTAATTTTGCACAATATCCAACAGCAGATCTCTTTCAATTCTTTCTTATTAATGTATCTTACAAGCCACTTTACATTTAGTAATCCCGCCATTTGCCGGTCGCTAACAAGTCTTGTCACATCTAACTTTTTTTTGAGTTGTAAATTAAATTAATAGTAAGATTGAAATAAATTCTATAAAAAATGCCCGAACTTTACAACAAAGTATGTAAATACAGAATATTAAACATTAATCTTTTGAACATTCAATGCAAGCTCAATAAGATGGAAGACAAAACTTTTTAATTGGTGCCTTCCTCAATACAACAGCAAAAAATTATACTTATTTGTATGCACCTGTAACACTCCTTTTGATTTGTTAAATAATGGTTTGATAAACCGAGGGAAATTGAATAAATACCTTATCAGGCTGAGTTGTTATTACATTTTTTTTTTTTTTGTGGGTTACTCGCCTCGGCGTTNAATCTCGGTCGGGTGAACTGGGGGTGGTTTTTCCTAAATGGTTTTCCACTCTCCCTCCACACAAATGCGGGTTCACTTCCTCTGATTAAACCTTCCCAATGCCTAATCCATTAGTGTAATTAGTACTTAAAGCGTATAACGCGAACGGGTAGTAAGACGCGGTGCTAAATATTATTATTTTTGTGGGTTGATTTTATTTAGTGCAAACTAATCATCATCATCATCATCAACTGTTTCCATCCTGTGGCCAGGTCAATTTAGTAAAATGAGTCCATCTTCCACCATTCTTTGAATTGTTTCCACACTTCTTGTCTCACTTGCACACTTTCTATTATCTGCTCCTCCCATCTCTTTCTTGGCCTTCCTCGACATACTTCATTTCCATCAAGAAATGCAGCAATGACTACCATAGACAAGTGAAACACGGAGCACTTGGTTAGGTTGGCTTATTGGCACACTGGAACATGGCACTTAGGACATTTGACCCCTTTCTAATTTATGTTAATGGTATTAATTTGATTATAGTTTTAATGAAATAAGAGACAGATTTTTAAAATAAAATAAGTTTTAAACTTGCTTTTAAATAGTTAAAAAAAAAAGTCAAGCCATTGAATTGATTTTTAAATGTACTCTAATAGTGACAGAAACCGTAATAAGATACGATTAAACATTTCTAAACACAGTTTAAAAAAAAAGTATTTGTGGAAAAAGAGTTTTAGATTTATAAATGCTTCTTTTTATGTGTAAAAACAGCTTCATCAATTTCCTGCTCTTGCAAAGTGCACTGTGTTCACTTAGTGCTGGCCTACTACTAGAGAGAAAGGTTAGAGCATTATGCTCTACTTCAGCGATTATTAACTGGGGCGCCTTGAAAAGGTAATTAAAATGTTATTTGCTTATTACCGAGGTCAATTATCCTAAATTTTATGTTTTGGAATAAAGAATTCTATGATCGTAAGCATGTAAGTACAGTAGAGTGTAGACTATCAATTTTCCGGTATAATGGAGGAGAGGAGAAGCACAGATAATAGAAATCACGAATAGTACAAATAACCCCAACCTGTTCACCACCGCCATTCAAAATTTGCTGCCCTTTGTTTTTACTTATTTATGTTAAAAGGGATCTTCCACAATTGTAAATATTAAAACGAAGCAGCGAAATTGACTCTTGCATGCGAATAGAATTAAGTAATACAATCGAAACAAGAATATACCAATTAGTGGAAAGTGTTAAACAGCAGAGCTCCCATTGAATTAATTTAGGTAAGTTAATCTGTTTTTTATTTGTTATTATAATCAGTGAATAAAGACACTATTTTAGAATAAGTCTTAGTGATTAATATCAATAATATGTTAGTAAAAACTAGGGGTCCACGAAAATATTATATGATATTTAGGGGTCACGAGTAGTGAAAGGTTGAGAACCACTGCTATACTCGATACTGTTAGGCATTTTGTGTTCCAACAGAGATGCTGGCCCGGACATTTCAATGATCATCTAATACTCTCTTTATAGAGTTATTTTCACACTCGGCCACTCATAAATCTCTCCCGAACTTGAGTATATGTTTAAAGCTTGGCTCAAAAATCTGATAATACTCTCACAGATCCTTAGAAAAGTCATATAAATTATGATTTCATGAAGAATTTTCATACTCAAATCTATTTTAAATTAACTGCCATAATTTGATTTTAGCTTCTACATACAATTGATCACTTAAATGTACCATATTGACTTTACATATTATAGCCTACCCAAAAAATTGTGAAAGTATTTACATTCTCAATTAGATAAATGTTTGGCACATTTAAACTTGAATCAAATGGTTATTAAATCATGACGCCTTTAAAGCTGTTAATACCAATATATTTAGTGTTCATTATGTTTGATGACACGAAATTACAAGATTGCTATGCATTAGAAAAACTGGGAAAACAAAGGGAATTTTTATGTTTGGGGAAAACAGATAGGATTTTGCAACAAAAAACAAACTAAAACCTAATACTGAATAGTTTTTATCAACTAACATTTATTTAATGAAACAAATAGCCGAAACTATTGTTAATGCATTTTAGTGAGGATAACACCACTTAGATATCATATTCTGAAAATTGAAAAATGAAACCTGGACACGAAAATCAAACTCGGGACCTTCGGCTTAGTACGCCAATGCTCAGTGGTAGCTCAGTGGTAAGAGCATTGGCGTACTAAGTCGAAGGTCACGGGTTCGATTCCCGTGTCCAGGTGTCATTTTTCAATTTTCATAACATTTGTTTAGTTTTAAAAAAATTCCATTATAAGCCTTATCGGATAAAAGTGGACTGAAATTAACTTTAGAAAATCATGTGTAATTGGACAAACACCTTTTAAAAACAACTCTGAAAATAATTAAGTAATATGCACGACTACTTTTTCATTTTGAGACAAGAATGAGCACATTTATTTTGATGAGACTAAAAATAAAACTTCTTTCAAATCTATTTCAATTATGTTGTAATATTTTCACAAAAAAAAAGTGTTGGCTATTCGACATTTGATTTTTGATTCAGATCTAATTTTATAAAGTGGGTGTTTATTTGCCACACAACAAATAAAATATCTTTTGATGTTTAACTATCTAACAATCAAGGCTTGGATGAAATATTATTTTTCTAAAAAATGAGAAATAATTCATAAATACATCATTAAGTGTGTGTTTTACCAAGCCTTTGTATAGTTGTAAATCAATAATATTGATTTTATTAACTAAATATTTTTCATTGTTTCTAAATATACCTGCATCAAGTTAAAAGGAGTACATTAAATAAGCTAGACTTGTGTAATTTTACCCGGGGAAATTCCACTTTCAACAATGATCCAATATAATCTACTGCTGACATCTTAAATCTACCCAATATGAAAGAAGAGATTAAAATATTTTCTTTATAAATCTATAATTTATTTTTTCCTTTTCAGATTTTGTATAGTTATAGTTCTAACTTTTTGACACTTTGCATATCCTTAGACGTTATTAGATCACATCCTTGTTTTTTTTTATAATTATGTATAATTTAGCCGCTTTCTGAATCTCTTGTTAAGATGTCGGTGAGCCACTTAGGTGGCCGCACGGTCTTAGGTCCGCTATTTTCCCACTGGACTAGACTGCTGATGATGGAGAGATAGTGGTCCGATTTCAGTCGGGTTCACCGAGGTTTTTTTTATCTTTACTAAATGGTTTTCCACTCTTAACACACAAATGTGGATACACTTCCTCATCCCTAATCCATCAGCATTATTAGTACATAAGCGCCAGTGGCTAAGTGTGTAATACTCGGACATACATTGCGGTTTGTTTGAAGATGTATTACGGTACTGATTATTTTTTACACATATACTAGACTAATAATGTTATATTTAAAGGGTTGAGAATAAGGTTGGTAATAGGAATCGCGCCAGCATTAGCCTAGAGGTAGAGTTACAAACCCGTTTGTGTCAAAAACTACCTGAATGCAGTAATTTTGGACTTGTGAATCAGATTCAGGTGTGCTAAACTTGTGATCACCTCTTGCGCATAAGACTGTTTTGCTTCTACCAAAATTCATTGTGATAGTTTAGTTATATTTTATTGGTTTGTACAAAAAAAGGGTTTGACCGCTGTGTTGAATTTGTCTTAAATTAAGTCTACAATGTAAATTCCCCCCATTCTTAATCATACTATTTTTAGAACTGTTCATTGCATCACTTAAAATATTAGAAACTTAAAATTATTATGTAAGTAATAGGAAGCAATATTGAAACTTGTTACAAAACTATTTTTATTGTTTCTATATAATGTTGAACAAATTTTGGACTTAAATTTTATAATGTATAGTTAATTAGTAAATCGATTCTTTTATGAAAAGATAAGGTTCGACAAATGTGTTTTCTGTGTTCACTATAATTAAGATTGATTTGTATTGTTAACTATAACTTTCAAGGGCATTCCTTTTTATTTTTAAAAATATACGATGAAGAAATAACAAGAAAGAAAGAAAGATGGGATTATTTGTATTCATCCCTTTTCAATACTTTCTTCTATTTATAAAAATTATATTCCTCAAAAATGGAAATATTTTCGTTAAAAAAGTTCAATTATATTATCTTCATTTTTATTATATTTAATGTTTGTCCTAATTTGGCAATCTTATTTTCTTTTATATGTCCCTATGTTTAAGCCATTTTTTTTTTATCTTTCACACTTTTTTTTGTTTGTTTTGTCTCTTACAAATCTCACTCCCTGTCGATTCTAGGTTAAGTAATTTAAGTGATTGGCCATCAATTTTCTTCAATTGGCAGCATTGTAAAGTGTGAGCTGTGTTCCTATTTTTCTTCCTTGTATAGTAGTAATATGTTGCACTGTTAAGAAAAAACTGTTATAAAAAGTGAATGGCTTATATCTGTAATGTTGACAGCTTCAACTTAAAATTTACTTTGTTGTGAAAATTATTATTTTTTGTACACTATTGTATTGTTTAAACGATGAAGAAGAAAAGTGTTGACTTGTACCATGTATAGTATTATTTTCCGAACAAACTTTTGATTAGCTTGTTATATAGTACTTTTTATGTCTCACTCCTTGCTGTTCCCAAAACTGGTTGTTTTAGAAAGAAAAAAATAACTAAAATAAGTCTTTCATTAATAAACACAATCAATGCTCACCAAATAAATATTGATGTTAAAAATATTGATGTTTTATTATGTTTAATGCTGCGATCATAATCAACTTAATGTTCACATAATGGAAATAAGCATACGTGTGTTATCTGGACACTTTGCTAAGAATATATTCATGAAACTTGAACTTTAGCGGTTAGGGTTGATTAGGTCTTATCGGAGCTACAAAAATATAAGAAGAGGTCAAGACTCTTATTCTTTACAAGACATGGGCAAATTCTACCGAAGTCCTCCCCCCTCCGCACGCCATAAATAAAGTACTGAATAACCATGGTTATGTTACTCTTAATATGAATGGCCTGTGGTAAACTTTACTTATTTTTACCCTACATGTTTCTAAGTTAATTTAATGTTGATGTGACATTCGATTAGCTGAACGTAGATCACAATCCAGACATTAAAACTCGCCATTTGTCCTAAATGTCTTTTAGTATGTGTATAGTTTTCAAGTACACTTATGTTTAATGAGCACATTAGATTATTATTAATTCCATATTATACGGATGGTCTAAATGAGGATTTTCCGATATCGGTGAACATGTGATTATGGCAATCACTGTGTCATATGTTGTCGCAGTATCAATATTTCATCCCAGTCACTGTTCTTGACTCTTTTCTATGTAAAACTCTTTCTTTCAATGGTATATTGAAGTCGTTCAGTCTCTCTCTCTCTCTCTGACACATACGCGCACGTTTTTAAATATCAAACATTGACAGTATAAACTCTTACACTACAAAACTTAAATCATAAATGATAAATATTGCAACTATAATTATTCTTTAAATTTATTTTAAAATGTATTAGTTTTATATCTTGCTTTGGATTATCTTACACACTCTCACGTGCCAACCCAAATATTAAGAGAAATGTTAGCACTCTATAGATTATATATTTACTCTAGGAAGCATAACTTTATGTTTTTGTACTTTAAAAAGGAAGTTTTCTCATTCTCGCCTTAAATCGACCACATGGTCTCTTAAGGTGCTACTGATGGGTGTGAGGGGAGATTGTGGTTCCATCCCAGTCGGGTGCAATGAGGGATTTTCCTTTATAGTTTCCCACTCTTCACACAAATGCGGCTACACATTTTCCAAGTATAACCATCCACCTACTTAACCCATTAGCGTAGTTAGTAAATAAATGAATAATGCAAATGGGTAGTAAGTAAAACAAGGGTTTTATATAAAAAAAATTGATGTACCCTCTAAAATGTCTGTGGCCTAACAGAGGTAGGGTTTAGAAACAGTATTTTTAAGCACGATGACTGCTACAGTACATCTATTGAGTTTAGTCGCAGCATAGCAAGAAGCGTGATAATTTATTAAAAATATATCAGTATCTCAAAACAGAAGTGTGTGTTCATCCTACAAAGAAAAAAAAATTGTAAGTAAACTTATTTATTCATGCATACATTAAAAGGCATTACATGCTAAATTGCATGTCTTAATTACACTAAATTATACAAATAAACTATTTATTCATATAATATGTACAATACAGATTTATTATTTTTTCCTATTTTAATAAAACAATGTTGGAAAACTTTTAGCTTTGATTGCTGTATCGATGCCCGAAATGAAATATCTTCATGGCCAATGTTCAGATCGCAATCAAGCCGAGAATCCTAGACACGTGTTGTAATAAACAAAGCACATTCAATCCCAGGAAGAACACCTTTATATAATGCTGCCACATTTAGTACAAATACTTTGTCCATGATTTTCAAAACCACTTTTACAGCAAATGGTTACAAAATGCACACAAGATATAAATATATATAATAAAGAACTATGCGATTTTAGTTACGGTTAAACTTTGAGCAAACAAAAGCTGTTTAAACATTCATCAACTTCCTATGTACCATATTATTATAAATGAGGGATGAAAACAATATTTCTTTATTGCACCTTCTTTCATTATTTTTATACATAATGTACCTCGAAAATTCAAGGTGTTTTCTTAGAGATAAACACCATATTGGGAATTAATATTTCACTTGATTTAAGGATAAACTTCAATCGTCACAGATAATTGGTTCACTATTCTTCAATTAAAGAAACAAAAACCCTTACATATTGCAGGAAAAGTACTTAATTAACATAAAAATACCTGGTAGGTGAGGTCTAAAGTTAAACCATACTCTTTTCGAAGAGTTGACACACAAAAAAACACCCACATCACAAAAGGTAATTTGTTAAAAGCTGAACACTCATCTTGCTCTACTGACGAAAGGCCCTGAAAATTATGTGCCATTTATTTCACCACATGGACCTACATTGTTTCTGACCATTGTCAAGACCTAGAAGATTTTTGTGCAGTGAATCTAACCACTTGACATTATTTATAACTAAATTCCATTCATTGATGCTCTCAATTCCTAACAATATTAAAACAATCATGAATCGATATTAGTATCATGATTTTCCAAATTTATTCAAGTTCTGATCTTTAAACAAAATGGCAAAATGTATAATCCAGTTATTTATCCTCAAGAATTATTAGTTGTTTTGTACCGTTTCACTTCAGGTAAGTTGTAAATGTACTCAACATTACTTCTATATTCAATGAACTTGTACAAATCAAACATGGCCATACCTGCATTCAGTGGCCGAAATGAGTGTGAAATACCAATTCTCATATACCTTTTTTTTCCACAATAATTTACATAACACAAATCCTTGGTTGGTTAAAGATTTTAACCGGAGAGTGGTGAATGAAAAACTTAAAAACATGTATTAATTTACCGGTACTTGCAAATAAGCATCCATACAATAATTATTTCGATTAGATAGATTTTGTTCTACAGGTGTGTAAGAGAAGAGACCTGCTGTGGAGAGTTGTTCTATAGGTGCGTAAGAAACCTCCTATGGAGAATAGAAGTGCCCTTGAACTGTAAGGAAGTGTCTTAGAGGACTTACTTTGTACCCTTTGTCACACATGCAACAGAAACATGGACAGTGAAGGTAAGAGAAACTATGAGAGTGGAGGCCATGGGGTTTAATATTTATCCTATATACACCCGATTTGTCAAATACTATGCCACACTATTAATGTAAAAATGGCATTGTATGACAGCTAAAATAGGCACTTTTCACAATACTAACAGTTATATAAAACATATCAGAGATGTGGCGGTTATTGGAGACTTTATTGCGACTTCGATAAGCTACATGCCTGGCCATCGACAAGGAACACAAAAAATAAATCACTCGTAGTTCTGTATGTAGCTGGATTATTTCCAAAAATACGCTTGTATTGTATACAAAGGCACATACATTTTAAATAAACAATTTATTAATAGGTTATGGTGACGGCTTTACTGAAATTACTGTATTTGACAAAACCAGTATAAAATGAAAATATTTTGTTTATGTATTTTTTTTCAATTCGATATAAATAATTTTGAATAAATTGTACATATATAGATGTATCACCTCTCAATTTTGAACTACATAGTTTTATAAAATATGAACGAAGGTGCAAGAAAGTATGGTAGGAACTTGTGTCCTCTTTTCGTTGTGAAACCCTGGCCACATTTCATACATAAACTTTTTAAACCGGTTTGTTATGTGTAACAATTATTCCTTAAATACACAAGAACTTCACACTTTTTTTTTATTAAATGTAAAAGAAGAGTTTGTGATAGCAATCATTTTGTTCTATCATCTTTATTTAACATCCGAGTTATATGGGCATAAATATAATCATCTTGAATAAAAAAACTAATCAAGCCACATTAACCTAAACCATTTTTACAAAAAGTTTTAAAACTAATAAAAGTGTTAGCTTTGGAGCAGTATTTCCCAAACGTGAATATTTTAAACCTTTCCATTCTACAATGAACTAATGGATGTTTAAATGTTAAAATGTATTCGACTCAACAAAGGTGGTGAACAGCTCTTTAACAAATTACACAATGTTTAGTTTGTCCTCTACAACATTATTTTGTAGCCGTTCGACCATCAAACGCTAAATAAAATAAAAATGTGGTCTTAGAGACACATATTTATAGTGAACATTGAATCACTAGTGCTTTGCCTACTTTCGTACCAAATGAGGACACCACCAGGGTTCAAACCAACAATCTCTCAGTGATGTTGACCAATATTTGAAGGCACAAAACCCTAGCGACCCTAACCACAGCAAAGGTATGTAAATCTAAATAATCAAATATTATTATTTTTGCATCATGAAAGTTAATTTAAGAAGTTCGAAAATAAATATTCTTAAAGTTCTAGTGATCAAGGATGATGATATTAAAAATATTTCATAAGAATAAGACCTGAAAAAAAAAATTCTACATTTAATGACATTATTAATTTACTTATTTACTAAGGATGCGAGAATCGCTCAAGAGATATCTTAACCTACTTTAAAAAGTTAATTTCCTCTCTAATTTGTGTGACATCCAAATACAAATAAACAAAACTAATTTTTGACTTAGAAGAAAGCCACAAAGGAGGTATCCATAAACTACACACACATATTGGGATGGGGGGTGGGGGGGCTCAGCATTATCAAGTGTAAGGGGGATAATGCGTGACATATTACAAATTAAGCATATCTGAGTGTGTTCTGTGTTAATCAACCTGACTGGGCGCACATACAAACAAACAACAATTTACTCCTCGACTTTGATCGTCACATGTATGGACACTTATCAATAGAATGATTGTATTATAGGCTCACTAGTTAAATAGAGGTAAACGAGGTGTGTGGGGAGGAAGTAAAAAAAAACAAGTTAGCGTGACATAATTTATGGACAGCCCCTAAGGAAACACATGACATAACTTTTGTTTTCATTAAAGGTGACCTGGCGGTCTAGGGGTAAGGTGTCAGACTTTTATGCTGGCGGCCGGGGTTCAATCCTCGGTCCCGGCACAGATTCACCTGATTACCAAACCCTTCCTTCACCTATGACAAGACATCTTGTGAATGTGGGGAGTGCCAGGCCTACACCGTGGTTCGGATTCCACGTTAAACTGTAGGTCCTCCACTTCATCTCACAATCACCCCTACCATTACACATTAGCGTAAGTGCGTATAACCCGAACGGGTAGTAAGACGCGGTGCTAATAATAATAATGTTTTCATTAAAGAAGATAATACGTTTAAAATTTTAGAGTTAAAAGATTAAATGATATTTTATCTCAATTCATGATAAATGTATTCATTCTCATCTCAAACTCTGAAGATGATTTGTTTACATCCCTATTTACTATACCCAAAGCAAGCACATAAAATTATTTAATGGCCCCCAACAAAATATTATGTTCACTAAAAAGAAACACACAACATACAAGGAATAAACAAAATAAATAGTAACATCATTTTTTCAATTTATAAAGAAAAAATAATCTCAGACTAACCGAGTTTTAGGACACCACTCTTTATACATTTACAAATATATTTCAAATCACTGAAGGAAGAAATTCAAGCCCATAACTAACATATATCACAGTCATCATGAAAACATTCTACCAAGTTCAAACCCCTGGTTTCCAATCGGAGATGTTATTAAAAAATAAAGAGTTTATATCTACATAAAACTTCTAACATAATAATTTCACATTGTTAGCATATTATTTTCTAATAATATTAGTCATTTGGAAAAGTATGTATGGAAATATTTAATAGCAAAGGTGTATATCAATTTATAATAACAAACAAGATATTATATAACCAACACAATCCGTATTACCTGATTCAAAATCTTTAAGAGGTTGTCGACTCCAAATGTTACTTGCCTTACTTAAGTTACTTTGTAAGAAAGTTGTGCTAGGTCCACCTTTTCAACTTAAAGCGATCTCGAATCAAATATGAGAGGCCGAACCAAAGTTTGTTAATTTGTTAAGTGTTCTATGCTAAAAAAAAATATAAATTGTGCCTATTTACATAAGTTTATGCATTAAAATCACTTTTTAAAAGTTTTACGCCTTTATTTTTCTAAGCTGATAAATCAAGTTAATTAATACAGCTTTCATTTAATTTACCCCAGATATTTCAATTTGAATATTAATTTATCATGTATGCAAGAGCTCCGAATAGCAGTGATTTAACATAAATTGCGTAATTTAGCTGTTAATATGTTCTTTGTAAAAGTTGCAAAAAGTTTCAAAGCTTTGCATACCCCTACTATGTAGATATAGTTACTTAATTAACTACACAATCCAAATTATATCATTTAACAATAGTTGTTTATCATTACATACATGACATACCAGTTTGAGGACGTCTCTGACTACACTTACATTACAAAAACAATCGATATAAGAGAACCATAAAAACTGCGCGACCAAACAATCGTATTAAAAGCAAACCATACATTTTTGGGGGAGGGGGGATTAAAAATCTTTCTTTGACAAAATAACATGGTGTTACAATTTCAAACAAAGAACAAGTATGTTGAAGAGATACCATTTTTTTTCAAGAGAATTAAAAAAAAAACAGTCCACTTTATAAAATTTGGCAAGGGCAGGGAAAACTAAGATATATGTTAACCCATTAATCAATTAAACAAAGTACAGTACAGTACAGAAGTATCTGCCTTTGCTCCATTAACGTCACACAACATTGCACAGGCTAAGGGACACTTATTTTGTCAAAAGTTATGTATTTTTAAGCCACCAGAATAGTCGAGCAGAAATTCCTAAACACCAGAAACCAAGTGATTTTATAATGTTACTGAGCGGAACTGTCCGGCAGTAGGAGAACAGAAAGGGGAGGAAAATACAAACGAGCATATAAGTATCCAGTCTCCCCTTCTATACCAATTAATATTCGTTTACCGAGCATTTAGTTCTTAATTATTAACCGGATTATATGAGGTTTTTTTTTAAATTTAACAGAGTGTAAAATTTTAAACCATGTTTACAAGTCTATGTAGGTACCGACTATAGATCCAAAGAATAGTAATGTGTTCAGTTTTCATCCTAGTACATAATCAAACACTTAAATGGTTAAAAGGTTTAGTCAATATTTAACCTAAGCGCAACAGTTGATTGGCAATATCTCGGCTACCCAGGCGGCCCTCTTGATGTTATTCTGTGGGCCTGCACCGATAATAATATCTTTTCATGATTATCGAATTCAGACATTTTGTGCTCAGTTACTCAATTGCTAATATAACATAATAAATTCAGCAAAATATATGCCACAAACAGCCTTTATAAAAGTGTGTATGATATCAGTATTTGACCAATTTGATAATAAATGGCAGGCGTTCATATTTACTCTTTATCATATGTGAACATATTTAAAAATATTAATACAAAACATGTTAAAAGTATGTTTTACATATAAATAAAAAAGGTTGAATTAAATATTTGTCAAATAAGGTGAAATAAACTTGTGTGGATTTTGTTACAATGGCGATTTAATTATAATAGGGGTGTGTTTACTTTTTAATTACAAAGCGAACCCAAAACAAATATTGGGAATATTTCCCAAGCCAAATTGAACTTGAGTCACTAAAATAAAGGTTCTATTGTTTGTTTGTTTATAATATAATATTTAAGTTTAATTTTCGAATACTGGTGCAACTTTCAAGTTGGCTTCCTTTCCTATCACTCACTTTAAATTATTGAACCATGTTTCTACAATGTGTTCACCTGTTACTATTCCAGTCAGTATAGAATTTACACGAAAACGCAAATATCACAAAATAAGAACATTACAAATATTAAGAACTTGTCTTTTAACAAAGATTTCCCTTTATAAATGATGAGGACTTCAGAACACTAATCAAGGATGCGAAGAAAATTGTAATGTCAAAGTAGAAGCAAAAAAGTAACGTATTAAAAAAAAACTTTAATTTCTGAAGCTTCCCACACACCTTAGATCCTTAATCAAAATTAAAGGTGTAACCAACTATACTTTTTTTTTAAAGTTTGGCGCATAAAGGAAACACTACACTCGTCAAACTTTTAAGTTCGTTTTACTTTGACCTCATGTCATAAATGGCATGTAGAAAAAATATTAATAATTACTTAATAATTCATACTACAGGATATTAAACAATTAAGTACATTAAACTTACAATTAGCCAACGAACAGTTCTCAAGTGCATTTAATTAAGGCAAACAAAGAGATGAAAAGTTTTATAAGGTTTGTTATGTATGTGCTTAACTATTAAAATGTGTTCTGCTGTAGTCAAAAATGCCAAGGCGTATATTCTATGTGGGCTCCTCAAATGTATGTGACAAAGTACAGGTATAGAGTGAATAAGTAAATCAATCAAGTAAAAAATACTACCTGGATGTGGGGCTTGAACCTTGGACCTTTGCACACCATCTTGGTTCGTATCGTATCCAGGTCCATCATGTATATAAGTTTGGAGGTACATGTTCCTAACAGTGCAAGAGTTCAAACATTACACATTTCTCTTATAGCAGGGAAAGGTTAAACTTGCCAGAAAAAAATCATTCTAAATTAACATCTGAAACACGGTGAAGTAATTTTTGGGGGGCTTGATGCGTCCTAAAGTGTTTTATTTCAATCGTGAGCTTCTTTTTTTTTTTGTCAACCTTGGTTGTCTTGGGGTAAAATGCTCGCCTCCCGACCCGATGTTTGTGGGTTCGAACCCAACCAGGGTGGACAAATTTTTCTTGAGCGATAAAGATCGGTAGCACAACTTCCTTTGGAGGGGGAGTAAAGCAGTCAGGTCCCGTGTCGATTGTGGCGTGTAAAAGAATGCTGGAAGTATATGAAAATACCTTCACCGGCTAAAATGGTATGGTGTTTTGCTCTTACTTAAAGAAATTCCCGTGGGCTGATAAAATCTGCCGGTTCAGAAAGTGCATGTTAAATACCTCAAATATAAAATAAAATAATTTAGAGTTTTAGGAGCCTAATTTTCCTGGCGAGTGGATTATATAATCCTTTCAGTGTTTATTGAATACATACATTTTTACCCCTTGCATACAATGTTATAGTAAATTTAAAAAAAAAGAACACAATTTTCTATTTTCAAATAAAATATGGGTTTCCTTGACAAGTAGTTTGTAATCTCTTTCCGAAATTGGCCATAAGTGTGTGTGTAACTATGTTTACATGTACAGTAACAATGTTTAGGGGTGCGAGGGTGAAATATAGCAATAAATAACAAGATGGAAGATTCTTCTCGGGTAAAGTGACAGGCTTGAGACGCCAAGATTATTCGCTCTTCTTGAAAATCCGTACACTTATTTACACATTCATATTATTATTCAAGCTTTCGCTACTGCGGTCTGCTTGAACAATAAGATATTACCAAACCTGTGCAAATCCATAATTTACATTTATGAATTGAATCTCATGTATAGAAAAAATATAAATATGAATTGTATCTCATACCTAAAGACTATTTCGAAACGATCCGAATTGACTCTCATGCTAAATTCATTTTAATAGTGCATCGAGTCCTAGTATAATCCTGTGCCTGAAAAACACAAGATTAAGTATTTTAATTTAAAAATATGTTCAAATATGAATTGAATAAAGATAACACTTTTTTTAAATACAATATATTCACTGTTACAAACAACTGTCACCCACGTCATTCTTTTACAACCTGGAACTCGAGCTAGTTTCTCATTTATTCTACCACACAACTAGTTTCCCATATGATATTAATTTGTTAATTAAGTATAAATCATATTTAATCTAAATTCAAGGAATCCGAATCTAGGATTTTGATTAAGATTTGAAATTTGAAAGGTTTACACAGACTTAATAACATGCTTCTAGGATTAGGCATTTATTTAGCCCATACCGTCTCACGGGATTTGATCCTTCCAGTGCATTCTGGGTCTGCTCAATCGCCTTCTAGCGTAAGGTTTATATTTCTTTATTTGCAATGGAATGCGGTTTTATTTCATTCTTAATAGATTATTATGACATTGGTCTTTGTATGTATCAATTATTTCGTGTAAACTTTATATAGTAGACTCTTGGCTATCCGACCTAGTGTGGCGGTCGAATAAGCCGGAACCATACGCATATCAGCCCCTGCAAGGTTAATGACTACCATTCTATTGTGTTGAACTTAATGTAGAGTGTCTACTGCACTTGTTGCCATTTGGAGACTTGCGTCATATTAATTTGTCCTTATTAACGGTGTCCAGTATTGGGAGGGGGGGTGTAGAAATGTGTACGTACCTTTCACGAAACATTTATTTGAAGGACAAAACAAAGTGTGTAGTGAACAAATAAGATGAATAAATTTTACTATCCATTTTAATTTAGAAGAAAGTTTTCAGTCAAATCAGCTGTTAATATAAATCGAAATATTAAAACCTAAAACTACATTGCCTAAGTCTTGAAAAAGTCTCTAATCGAGATCTGTTTCTTTCCCCTTATTAATTTCCTTGCCGATATGTCCTGCCACTTAGGTAAACATATGATGTATGCTGATGTTGCTTCTTGTTGTCGATCAATATATTCCAGCGCTGTCTCGATCGACTTCAGGCCTTTGGAGTGGGTTACACGATCGGAGAGTTCACCATCTTCTTGTTCCTCTTCAATCGGCTGTTCATTTAACACCATCGCTACAATATCATCGTCTGTAGTTTCTTCGATTTTGTCATTTGCCATCCATTCTTTAATGTCTTCCAACGAGGCTTCCTTACATTCGAGAACTTTTTCTCACAGCGAAACAATCTCAGTGTTATCAGTTGCATTTTCCACAACGCATAGCGCTTCTACCTCTCCCTGGCTTTGTGTTCCAGCAACATTTTCCGTGATCGCACAAGTGTTACAGATAGAATTTCATCCCATGCCTCGGACACCCATCTGATAACATCAAACATGTCAACTGACTTTAATGCGACCACAACTTCTGTATTGGGCGCTATGATATTGCTTGGAAGCCTACGTCGATATTTCTCTTCCAAAGATTCCAGCACTCCCTGATCCATTAGCTGACATACAGATGTAACATTTGCAAGCAAAGACAAAGCTTTTATCTCTCCAGCTTTTAATTGGTCATTTAATGGATGCGAAGGAGCGTTATCCAAAACTAGGATTGCTTTCCTTGTTCAATTGTTTTCAACTAAATGTGTGTCAACTTTTCGCACAAATTCCTGTTCAAACCATTTTTTGAAAATGTCTTCATTCATCCGCACCTTTTTTTTAAAGATGAGTATAGTACAAGGATGAAGAATTTAAATCTTTAAAAGGTTTTTAAAAGATCTAAGCTTGCAAGATTTTCCAATCAACGTCAGTCTCAACTTATAGATTCCGGTCGCATTATGGTATGGCCTTTTCCTAGACGGACATCCGGTAATTCAACCCCGTCTCATCACAGTTGTACAATAGTACTCCGGAAATGCCTTCCTTATCAAGCAAGTCAAAAGGTGTTTTTTAAAGTCAGAGAGAGCGTCACTGTTTGCAGACAAAGCCTCACCACTAATCGTCATGTCGAACACCAAAGCGTTTCTTCCATGGATCAAGCCACCCGTCACTGGAAGTAAATTCATCATTGTCTCCTTCGATCTTTTTTTTTAAACTAAATTGCTTTTTCTTGGAGCAAGAAGCCTGAAACCGGCATTCCTTTCCCTTTCACATTTTCAAACCAGAAATATAAAGCCTCAACATCCACGCGTTTACCTTTTTGCATAGTTTTTCTAACTTTCCCGCCACCCCCACTTGCTTACTTAGAACACCATTTTTCTATATCTGTGCGATTTCTTCGCCAATCACCAACAGTAGTTTTTCAAACCCATAGCTCGAATGCAATTTTCTTTTCCGATTCACCAGAATCCATTCCTTTTACTGCTTAAAGTTTTTCTTCCAAAATTACTACCACTTTCTTTCGTTTTTCACTCATATTTCACATAAAAATGAAAGCCACCAACAATTCACTGGACTGTATAGACACTGTATAACATAACGAACGACTGAACTGCCATGACCGATACAGACTGATGGTGCACTTGCTAGGCACACATTAATTTCTTGACGCGACATGAATCATCGCGTGGTGGGTAAATTGTGCTCGGCATGACGGCGGGTCAGATAGGCCTGAGGTCGAGTAGTCGGGAGTCGGAAAGCTGCGAGTCTACTGTACTTTGAGCTCAGACCAAATATCCTCATTTCGTTTATGATCTGATAACCTATATTCGATCGATCGGTGGTCTTAATTGTTTCATTTCAGCAGCTTTTATTCGTTTGTATTGTTGCATATGCAAAACTCAGTTCACCGCACAGTATAATAATTTTGAAACTACCAAGGTTTTCTAAAGACTTGCTCCGATTTCCTTTCGTACTCGTTTTAGTAATGTGCGTTTCATTGTGCCCAAAATAATAAGATGTGTTTGAGTAGATACAGTGTATTGTGTAGATTTTGATAGCCAGCTAAGCGCCCTTTTCAAAGCAAGTGTCCTATTAAGCGATATAAGCCACCAATAAAAAGAACATCTGACTCCTGCTCCTGTAGTCTTATGCTAATTAACGTTAATTACAAAGTTGTAGGTTTTATTATGTGGTTAGTCAATAGCATTATTTAATTAGGCCGGTATACAAATGCAAATATACAACTTGTATATATAAAATCCTTACAATCACTATAGATTATCACCTCATGTTATTGAAGAAACACTAAATGGCATCGAATCAATCCAGTGTTATAGGAAAAACACTTAACGGCATAGTAGGAATCAGTAAAGTGGATATACCCAGTCTACACTACATTTTGAGAAAGTAACCAAATCTTTTGACTCAATAATTATTCTACTCCAGGTTATTTCGCAATCGCACCCATTTTGAGAATTTGTCGTAGGATTCCTAAAATGAATCTACAAGCAATATAGAATAAACTACAACTAAATAACCGTCCAATTTAATTCACTTCTGATCATAAACACTTGGCTCAAGTTTGGTCTTTAAATTTAAAACAATCTAGCCGTTAAAAACTTAAGAGGGCAACTTATAACATTAAAATAAGTTAGATTTTAAATATTTTAAACTTATGTACTAATAATAAATAATTTGGAAGCAGTGCCAACTAATCGGCCAAGTATCGACCGTGGTTGATAATCTATTGTTAGATTAGAGCCCAAAGCTAAAGTTGTTGGAAAATTAAAATAACAGGAATTCAGTTTGACCTTGAAGAATCGGCACAACAGATAACTTGCAGAACACGGAAGTTTATTGTGTCGATGTGAATCTTGTCTTGACCTCCAAGGTCAGCTGGGCTCCTGTAACTTTATTTCCCCGCGCGCTAGTGTGCCATGATCTTGCAGATATTACTCTAAGGATGTGTTAGCGGGCGTGGTCAATTCATGGAAGCGCTGTTGGCCAGCGATACCGCCGAGCTGCCAAGATTAGACCCTATGGCCTGGTAGCTGAACTGGGGAAAGTACGGCTGGTTCTGCTCCAACTCCTCCTCAATGCTGTTCAGATGTTCCGAACGTTCAGGAGGAGTCAGTTCTACAGACTCGCCCGTGAACTCGGAGTCAAAGTAGCGAGTGTCCGTGTCTGAAGTCACTTGAGGCTTGAAAGGTGGAGGAATCTGACAATAGAATGGAGAGTTTAGTAAGTTCCTTTTACCCAATTCAAAACGCTATTTCAAACATGATTAAAAGTACTTATTCTTTGTTTTCGAATGTTATCTATTATGTGTAATATATTGAATACATTAGTACCTTTTAATTCAGGCATTGTATTTACTTGAAGAAAATACTTGTAATTATTTTTTTATATATCATAATATATTTGGAAGAAGGTATAGGAAAGGTGGATAGAAACATATAAAAGGGAGACAAACACAATATGGCCTTTACAATGAAAAGCTTGTTTCTGTCATGTTCAATCACATGGTTTAAATTCGTCAGTCACCATTTCGAAGCTATATTCTTTAGCCTTTTGTGAAAGTGCTGTAAATAATATTTTTTTAAGCGGAATAGAACAATAAATAAGCTTTGTTGGCCTAAATTACTGTGGTTAACTATCACATTCAGACATTACCATGTTTTTATTATAGTTATCGAAAGTGACAGATGTCAGCTGTTGGCATAGGGATACATTTGTGACTATTTCTAGTAACTTTTTGAGCTGTCATACAAGTAAACTAAGGTCGTGAATGTACTATAGTTTTGTGATTTTTTTTAAATGTGTCTGAATATTGAGAGATAGATTTTTGGCTTACTACGCTAGAGAGGAGCCTAACTGAATACCACTGTCACCTTTTTTTGCTGCAAGTCGGTCCAGTTGATGGAACTGAAGAAGGGATGAGACATAATTTCTCTGGCGTCGTCTGGGCCACCCCCGAGCCTCTTTGTGGGGTCCTTAACAAGGAGGCCCCCTAAAAGCTCCTTGGCTTCGTTAGAGATGTTGCGAGGAAACTTGACCTTCACAGAATTAAAAGAAGGTTGTGAAAATAATTAATCGAACATTGCAATAATCAATTTTAAATAAATTAGGTTTTGAATTATTAATTTTACAGTCGCTTAGCATGTACAGGGTCATCTGCACCTAGGAGTACACTTATTGCTAGCTTCAAATTGCTCACATCATGCTCATTCACGTGTAAAGAAAGAAAAGGAAACTATTTAGGGAAAACCATCCGCAGTATACTCAGCCATGAATCAAACCTCAATCTACCTATCACCAGCAATTTAGTTTAATGTGACTGTGACATCTTAGACTACCTGATCATCAATGCAGTCTTCCATTATTTGACCATAAAAAAAATTGATACTCTTTGCTCATTTAACAACAAATACAATTTATCCCTGGGCAGATACCAATGAAATAAGGTATTATTTAAAACCAGTAAACTTACGTCTTCCATGAGTATGAGTTGAAAGAGGACATCATGATCCCTATTGTAGAAAGGAAGGCGCCCACACATCATCTCGTACATAACGACCCCTATTCCCCACCAGTCGACAGCACTTCCATAGTCATTGTCCTCAAGTACCTGCACAAAAAACAGGGGTGTGCAAAGTACACTTTTTCAATTCAAATATATAAAACATTCTCAAAGCCGAATCAAAGTATGAATATTTTCTTTTAATTGTTTGAGATTGAAAAAACATAACACTATGGTTATTTATGTTACTTTATGCACTAAAGTTACTTGTAAAATGTTTTATTGTTTGTAATATTTCATGTTGCTCTGACAAATCAAGTCACAACATGCAATTCAATTTCCTCAGATTTTGTTTGGATAAATATTAATTTATAATGTACAAAACAACTCAGAATAGATGTTATTGAACATAAATCGAGTATTTAAGCTGTAAATATTTTTACTGACGAAGCTACAAAGCCAGAATTTGTTTCGAAGCGAAGTCAAAGCCAAATCCTCGAACTTTCAAAAATTCACACTCCTAATTAGCAATGACAACTGTAACATGTTCCTCTCTAAGTGTTCTATCATTCTTTACCATTTTCTTTTTCCTACTTTTTGTATTTGTTTCCTCTTTTAGGAAGCTGCAGTGTCACGCCCTACTGACGAGTTTCAGAAAAAATGAAACCTAGGTCAGGTGATTGAGCACCAAAGATCAATTTTCTTCAAGAGGCAGCCATTACCTCTTTGGTCAGTGGCTGCAGTGTAAAGTGCGAACTGTTTTTTTTCATCCTAAAAGGCCATATTGTGTTCGTTCCCTTTTATATGTTCCCAATTAGCTTTCCGGTACCTTCTTTCAAGTATAACCACCATTACCTCAACAGTAAGTTCAATAGGAAAGTGAAAATTAGGGATGAAATCTTCGAATCCTTAAAAGATATCCGAGAACTTTAAAAAATCCAGATCCAAGATTCAATTTTAGTTTGTTTTTAAAGTCATTATGATGTGTACAAGAGGTGTGGCACAACATGACTATAGGATAAATACAACAAGACTTCGGACCAACAATTTATCACTAAGCTGTGTATGAACTTTGATTCTTAGAAGAAGAAAAAACCTTTATAATTTAGTTATATTTTCTTTGAAAGAAATCCAAGATTTAAAGCGTTAACAAACAACATTATATGGCCTTTACAATGAAAAGAAGTATACAGTTCACACTTTACACTGCTGCCACTGGACAAAGAGGTAACGGTTGCCTCTTAAAGAAAATCAAACATAACCACCCAATTCCCCGACCTAGGTTTCATTCTATCAGAACTGATCATGAGGGATTGTGAAACGCGCAACGCAAAATGAGGAAACCAAAAGACACAAGAGAGAGACAAAGAAGATAGGTAAAGAATGATAAGACACATATATAGGAACATGTGTAAGGAAAAAATAACACAAAGACAGAAAATGTAGAATGTGAGAAAGTTATCATTTCTTATGATTATCATCTCATCTATAATTTGAGAGTATTAAACTTCAATCTCAGACGAAACATTTTAGTAATTTAGTTCATCCCTTCTAGTTTCGCAGTTCCCCTTGTTTTTCAGACATTCCGGGTCAAATGAAGATTTGTATTGGACCTCATTTCACTTCAGTACCGTAATTTACTCTAGGAAAGATGTACCTCAGGGGCCAGGTACTCGGGAGTTCCGCAAAACGTCTTTGTTGTCCTCCCGTAAGTTATGTCTTCTTTGCAGAGACCAAAGTCTGCAATCTTGATGTGACCATCCTTGTCGAGTAACAAGTTCTCAAGCTACAAGCAACATAATAAACACAACTTGTGAGAAACCATTCATTTATTTTATGTTCATTCTACATAAAACAAGCATGTAAAGATTTTGTCTTGTTTTCAGCATCACCTATTACTACCCATTCGGGTTGTACGCTTATGGACCTGGCGGTCTAGGGGTAAGGTCTTGGACTTTTGTGCTGGCGGCCGGGGTTCAATCCTCGGTCCTGGCACAGATTTATCTGATTGCCAAACCCTTCCTTCACCTCTGACAAGACATCTTGTGAATGTGGGGAATGCCAGGCCTCCGCCGTGGGTCGGATTCCACGTTAAACTGTAGGTCCTCCATTTCATCTCACAATCACCCTACCATTACACATTAGTGTGAGTATAACCCGAACGGGTAGTAAGACGCGGTGCTAATAATAATAATAATAATAATAATAATACTCTAATACTTTTAGGTATTTGGAAGGTTATATCTAGAGGAAGTGTAGCCATATTTCTGTGGAGGGAGAGCAATTAAAGGAGGAAGAATGGTGGAAGATGGAGGCCTTTTACTAAGCTGACTTGGCCACGGACTGGAAACACTTGATGGTAATGATGATATTTAACAACTCTTTTCACGCTTTTATGACACGGTAAAATGATATTCACCCGCCAATGCTACATACAATTCTTGAAAAATAATAGTAAATATGGGTGCGGTTTAAAAAAATATTACCTTGTTTCAATAACATGTTTACTTTGATATATTAATCTAAGTAATGAACCGTTTGTAATCAAAATGTATGATCTTTTTGAAAACACCAAAGAAATGTGTGTTTTTTCTAGCGGTATTACTATCCTTATTTAATTATTGACCATTTGCTAAAGATGGTTACATACCACTCACTTTGTTATAACATATTATGTAAGAAGGTACAGCAAAGAGGGATACTTTCTTCTATAAATAATGTATTTCTTCAAAAATCGGGAGAAGGTTTTCCTTAAAGAGATATCACTCACTTTGAGATCCCTGTATATGATGCCCTCCGCATGAAGATAGCCTAAAGCCGAGATTATCTCCGCTCCGTAGAACCTGGTTCGTTCCTCAGGAAATACCCTTTCTCTTGAAAGATGAAAGAAAAGTTCACCTCCATTCACATACTCCATCACAAAACACAAACGATCCGCAGTTTGAAAAGAGTACTTGAGTGACTGAAAAAAGAAATAAAACATTGAAACAATAAGTGAGGAGAAAAAAAACCCAACCAAATTACCAAAACAGTTCATGTAAGATTGAAGTTAAATAATCAATAATATAAGTCTACCAGTACAGATGCTCGGATAAAATTTGAAATGAAAAGCTTGTACAATTAATTGTACAAGAATAATATATTATATTTGGAAGAAGGTACAGGAAAGGTGGATAGAAACATATAAAAGGGAGACAAACACAATATGGCCTTTACAATGAAAAGAAGAACATAGT
>CABFOW010001700.1:31822-49814 GCA_902141385.1 Timema californicum
GATCAATTTTCTTTAAGAGACATCCATTACCTCTTTGTCCATTGGCAGCAGTGCAAAGTGTGAACTATGTTCTTCTTTTCATTGTAAAGGCCATATTGTGTTTGTCCCCCTTTTATATGTTTCTATCCACCTTTCCTGTACCTTCTTCCAAATATAATACAATTACCTCATAAAGCGAAAAGAGGTTTTCCTTACAGAGTTATATGATTGTACAAGAATAAGGAATCTTGGAAGACCAAAATAATCTCTTAAGTTCTTAAGTTACAGATATAGCCGCATCAAGAACCATATTCGTAAATTTGAAAAATAAAACTTGGACACAGGAATCGAACCCAGGACCTTTGATTTAGCGCGCCAATGCTCTCCACTAAACAATCCAGGATCTGTCCCATGCTTAAGGTCACTCTCCACTCATATTTTAAGGCAAAGTCTATGATTTAAATTTGAAAGATTGCCAGCAACATTTCTCAATCCTCTCCTACGTCATCATAAAATCTAAAATAAAATAACTCCAAGACTTTAGCCCACTATCGAACGATACCAAACGAGCCTGTTGTCTAGTGGTCAGATATTCTGACTATATTTTACTCTCTTGTGCCGAATAAAGAGAATGATGTACCCCTAAAATGTCATAACGTTATGTTTTGTTTGATTTTAATTGTGAACTTTGAGGCCTATATTTTTCTGGTATGTGTGTAGGCCTTGCCCTTCTATCCTCCATATATATATATATATCATATGGCACATTTTACCGGCAGGGACTTTGACGTCCAGGTTCGGTCACCTTATGTGTAGACTATTAGCAGCTCTGGCGGCATAGAGCGCTGCCCAGGGTACACCATAGGAAGTTGTCTACATGTCGTACCCGCTATGAGATGTGATGATAGTTATTATGATGATGTGGAGCCAGGGTGAGTCTTAACCTAATTTAAGCCTAATTAACCACATCCTGGTGACAGAAGGGATTATTTCCCTAAAGGGATAAATACCAAAATACCAGCCAGGAATCAAACCCGAGACCCTAAGGTTTGTAGTCAGGTGCACTGACCACTACGCCATGGGGCAGGTTTATCCTCCATTAAATGTTTGATTTAAAATATCCGTTTGGCACTATGTTTCCTTTGTAAATTGAGAAAAAAAAATGGTGACATCTATATATATTTAATAATTGTAAATTAAACTAAACTAACAATTAGAAATGGATGACTGGTCATTCGTAGCACTCTGTTCTCGGTCAAAGTGTGGGCCACTTCATCTTTTTGGATGATTACTTCCTTCTTGAGTATCTTGATCGCATAAAGATGACCTGTAGCCTTCTCACGACAAAGAATCACCTTGCCAAAAGTTCCTTTACCCAGAACTTTAAGAAATTCAAAATTTTCCAAAGTCTGGGGGGAAAAAAAGAGAGAGAGATTATTATCAGAATTATGTGTGTGTGAGATTATTACAAACAATCAAAAAACTAAAAAAATAAACCAGTGATGATAATTTCTTTCAGACTTTTAAATACAAAAAAAAAATATCATTGGCTTACAGCATGCATATCAAACTCATGGCCCTAGCCATGATTCTGTGCAGTCCTGCGAGCCTTCTGAAGAACCATCATGCAATGCGACTCTATTCCCTTTAATGAACATCTTGAATATTATATTTAGGAATTTATTATTTGGAAATTTGGCATAATTCAGAGAATTTTGCTATGTTAGGTTTGTGTTTTAAAATCTGTACTCTTTCTTCAACATGGATCAATTCCCAAAAATTGTTGGATATTTGTGTTAAAAAATGTGTGTGTGACTACTTCTACTATAGAAGACAGAAGAAAGGAAGAAGATGTCACCTTTGTGCATTGGACTCTTCCCACATTTTTCCTCTTTCCTTAGGTGGGCTTTCTTCATCAAATTTACTCTTAATAGTTTATTTTTCCTTTTTCTTTAGTTTTATCACTTTCCTTTATTATAAAATACATAATAAATTGTACTTCAAAAGTGAAAAAAAAAGTTTTCCTTAACTAACGGTTTTCTTTTGTCATCTTTTATTAAACCATGACTTATTTTCAAAGTCAATCAGATAGAAACAATTTGATAATATATAAGGTGTTTTTTTTCCAATACTACATACCACTTTTTTCTTCCCGGACGTCTTACTACTAGACGTGCCTTGAACAGAGAATTTGGCGCTGAGTTCATCGATTGTAGTGACGTCATACCCGTCACCACACGAGATAGAGCAATCCGGTGACGCCATATCCACGTCATCCGAGTCTACAAGTCTATCTGCGACATAGCGAATAGCAGCCACCCAGTCTTCCCTAGGAAACATAAGAGCACGATTAAAACAAGAGTTTTATTTGTTTCAGATATTTAACGTGCACTTTCTGAACCGGCTAATTATATCAGCCCACAAGAATTTCTATGAGCAGGAGCAAAAGAGTCTAGCAATTTTTCCGGGAAAGGTATTTAACATACCTTGCAGGCTTCTTTTATGCCACAATCGACATAGGACCGACAGCTTTACTTTCCCTTAGAAGGAAGTTATGCTACGAATTTTGATCCTCCGAGAAAAAGCTGTCAACCCCAGATGGATTTGAACCCATGGACAATGGGTTCTGAGGCAAGTACTTTACTCCAAGACCACCGAGATTGACGATACGAGCGTTAGTTACATATTTCCAGCGTTTGCCTTAGATATGCAAAATTACCTGCATCGGCAAGCTTCGGCGGGCTTGGATAAAATAATTTGCATGTTGAAAGAGTGATTATTATTATTATTAGAACTAATATTAATAGTTGTAAGTGTGAGTACCAGTGTACAAGGAGATTATTTTCAAGCCTTCTGGTAACATGTGCGGATATACACAATAATGTTCTTGTAGGAACATTAATCATATGCCAAGTCAAACATCTTTTAACAAACGGGCTGCCTCAGACTCACCTTTCCTTCTCAGACTCAACGTGGAAGGTCCTCTCGATGATAGTTGTCCGCTGGAGCCCTCTGATAATGAAGGTATAAGGCTTAGGTCTGTCCACGCTCATAATCTGACAGGACCTCACCGTGAAGTTGTTGAGAGGGTCGCTCAACGGGTGCTCTGGTTTGTTCTTGAAACCGATCAGGGAACCGTCATCACGCAGCACAAAGTAACGAGACCTCCAGTTCTTGATGTGTTCCCCTAAGATAGCACAGGACAACCGAGACTTACCAAATGGTCACTATTAGCTCCATCTACAGGAAACAAATTGTGATTCGGATACTATTTGGCCTAATTTATATATTATTTTGTACACCCTTCCTTCAACAGCAGAGTCAGGAAGGTGCGACATGTACCAGTACATTAACTTGTAGATACATACATACATACATACATACCTAATCATGCCGTTCACTTACGAGGTAGGCAATAAACTATTCATATTTCTCAAAAAACAACTTTGTACTTAGTCCATCCTCACTAACTTCCTCCACACTTCCCTATCCTTGCATACTCCCTTTGCTTCAACAACATCCATAAACCGAGTCATATGGACTCTTTTATTCTTAAAACTCTTAATGTTTCTCTTTTTCACAAATTCGTCTACAATATTTAGTCACGTCTAGTATGGCAGACCCCTTCCTTTTGATCCACTCTCTACCTTATTATATTTGGTCCATCACTCTAACCACTCTCATCCTCTCAACACGCCCAAACCAACGTAAGACGCTTCTTCTTTCACAATGACCTATTGGATTACCTTTCAAACCACACTCGGCCTCCATTCATTACTGTGCAGTATTAGATTTGTATGGGAGGTTAAATTAAATTAGCAAATTGTGTGAGCTATCCCGTAGACAAGATATCGATCTGAGATTGAATATATATATTAAGGGTGTACAAGCAAGGCGACCACAACCATACGTTCAGCCTGATCGCCACGACAAATAACCCAACACACAATGCCTCGTATCATACTAGGGTGAAAATTAACAAACAGGTAGCAAAACCATTGTAATTACGGACTGTACGTGTGGATGGGACCACATATTATAGCCGTCCCGAGACGCAGATGGCTGTGGTATTTGATAGCTCACAAAATATTTAATAGCTCATATGTAATTATGTATTCGACAATTCCGCACGTCCATCACAGACTAAGCCTTAAACTATAAGTGAAGAATTACCCTGAGCACAGATGAATCCTGGATAGCTCAGTGGTAGAGAGAGTTAGTTTTGGTGCGCTAAGCCAAAGGTTCTGTGTTCGATTCCAAGTGCCCAGGTGTAATTTTTCACCCAACTTATATAAATATATTAGGGTGGCTAGACTAGGCGACTACAGACTAGCAACAGTGGCTTAGCCGCAAATGTGAGCGACTTTGGGTCTCCCGTATAGATAACATTGACGTTCTGGCGACCAGGTCATCAGGTTGCAAGTATGGCCGTGCCTTAGACGTAAACCCACATTTTCATCAATTGACAAATTTCAGGCTGTGCCGGTAATCAAACCCAGGACTCTTAGCTCTGTGTTTAGAGCGGGATACGAAGCTTATATGTTTAGTGAGGAACATATTCATGCGCAGTGACTGACCTCTCTTGAAGAGCCAACCCTCCTTGATGACATTGGCCAAGGAGTGGGCCCCGCCCACGAGACTGGTCGTCACTTCTGTCATAGCTCACCTGAAATGATCAAAACAACAAATGACATCTTCTATAAACACCTGAGGAAGGTATTCAGGGTTTAGTGAAAGTATTATTTTAGTAAGATATTAACCCTTTTAGTACCATGGGCTGATGTGATCACCTTTACAGATGTGCGCTAGTTCGGACGTTACCCAATAGATATGCTAGGAGTTTATTATATCACTAGAAAAAACATTACACTACCAGTACTATATTATTATTATTTAGCACCGCGTCTTACTACCCGTTCAGGTTATACGCTTTTAAGTACTAATTACGCTAATGGATTGGGAATTGGGAAGGTTGGATTAGAGGAAGTGAACCCGCATTTGCGTGGAGGGAGAGTGGAAAATCATTTAGGAAAAACCACCCCAGTTCACTCGACCGAGATTCGAACCTCGATCTCCCCGTCCTCGGCGGTCGGGCTCAACACGACTAGCGCGCCGGTACTATAAAACACTGTACACATATATAATAATGAGAGAACAATCTGAAAAATAACTTCATAAATAATAGTTTGACCGTTTTTATGGTACAACCTTGCAAAATTAATCAAATAGCTGTGGTACTTTTTGCACGAAAATTCATTTCAGCTACTAAAAGAATTAAAAGGAAAACTTATATGTCAACATTATAGGATTTTATACAATTTAACTAATAATGTTTAAAAGTTTAAAGAATATCGGCACATTACGAGTGTACACACATGAACTGTTGTGGTTATAACCATTTTAAGTAGCTTTATGAATACTATTCACCCAATTTGCTGTTCAAAGAAGCTCAATATTTTTACTGGCATATGTTGAAAATTTGAAAAGTGGATTAATAACAAACTTTAAAATACTGTTTATTTATTTTCTCCACTTGAATAGTGTATTCTATTTCTAAATGAATTTATTGCAGACTCCAATTAATGCGTGTGCTTTTTAGTAAATAATGTTTACACACACATAATATATGAAAAATCGTATACATCAAGATTCTGATACTCACACTCTGTTATTAGCGTGTTTTATGAAGTGTTTAAATTATGCTTGATCCAAAGAACCTGGATCTGGGGCATTTTTCTAAACATAAATGATGTTCTCCAAAAGGGTAAAAATAACAGAAACTATCAACAATGGTAACTTGTGACATGGACAACCATCTGAAGTTGTGTTTTTTAAAATTCAACAAATTATTGAAAAATTAATACAAATATTTACAGTCTAATTTTTACTGGGGAGAGCCTAAATAAATGTTACTAAATGTCTGACATAAAGAAATGTTACTAATTCTACTTTCATGTATTCATATGTCAAGTCATGTGATCTGAAGTTTCACTTTTGATAGATATTATTAATACCTATAAAATAATACTAATGGGGTAAAATTCAATAATTGTTGACTACAAAAAAACTGCTTGTATTTTCTAAAAGTTTTTTCCTAACAGAGCCCTGCTATATTTGTAAATTTTGTTGGCACTAGCAGTTGTTTTTTTCTTTCTTTCAGGCATCGTCATTAACCGACAAGCATTTCAGACATGCAAACAATAGGTTTATTTTCTTCAAAGTTGTTTTATAGTTTTAGCTTACGAAAACACTAGACCACTTCCTTTATGTTGAAGTAAACACATAAATAAACAAATTAGTGTCAACCTGTTAATGGCATAAAGAAAGTGGCAAAGGAAATGATAAACTTAACATTTGACATTAGCTTAACATTAGATTTAACCTTTAACAATAAAGAGTTTATGGGTGCAGAATTACTAACAGGAATAACTAACAAGGGCTGTACAAAGTTCCTTGATTATTTTAAAAATAGACAAATTATCAATTTCGTGTTTTTCACTTTTCTCAAATTTAATATTATTTTTTTAGCACATCGTTTTACTACAGGTTCAGGCCTTTGTACTAATTATACTAATGTGTTAGGGATTAGGAAGGTTTTAATTTAGAGGAAGTGCATCCACATTTGTGTGGAGGTACAGTAGCCCCGTGGCTTCTTTGGTGCTGCCTGACAGCTCACAGCTGACTTCTGACAGTCAACATTTAGGTATATACCTAAATTTTGACCGTCATAAGTGACAGCTGCTAAACACATGTTTTTGCAGATATATGGTTCAGCATAGGGATACATAATTTGGTCTGGTAACTTATCAAAGCCGTCAGCTGTAAGCTGTGAGTTGTCAGTCAGCACCAAAGAAGCCATGGGGCTACTCTAGAGTGGGACACCATTTAGGGAAAACCACCCTCGGTGCACCCGACTGGGATCGAACCCCGATATCCCCATCCTCGGCAGTCTAGACTATTGTGAGAGTAGTGCCTTAGACCATGTGGCCACCAAAGCAGGTGAATATATTGTTTCAGGCATAAATTTCATTTCTCATAAACAAGCAAAAACATTTGGTTAAATAAATAAAATTAAAACCCGCTTCGGTGGCCACATTGTCCAAGGCATCACTCTTGCAAAAGACTGGACTCTTGATGATGGGAGATCTGGGTTTGAATCCACAAAACATAGGAGGGACTATTTAAAGAAAAGATACCATTGAAGTATGTTCAGTAGCAAATCAGAGCATAGAATTCCACGTGGCTTTGTTTACATCAGGTCTCAGCTTAGAATGAATCAATAATATAAAACATTTCATTATTTTTATCACCTAAACTAGAGTAAAAAATCTAACCTTAAATACATCAACATAAAGTTTAAGTGAGATTAAAATGGATTATGTTATTGAAATCAATATGTAAAAATACATAAATTATTTATCTTAGTACCTATTTTTGCTTACAATTATTTAACTAAGCTATTTCATTACAAAATCAACTGTTAGTATTTAGTCCAACTCAAATGATGAAGGCCTGGGCCTATAGACCTACAATGTATGTAAAAACAATTCCAAAAATTCTAAGGCCTAATTTACATTTAACATGGAAAATGAATGTTTAAATACTGCTGGCAGAAAAGGTAAAAACATAATAAGCTAATTTAACTTATTTGTTTAGTTGCCAGGTTATGCCGCAACTTAGGTGCTTAGTTAATATAGAACTGAGGTGGGCAGCCCTGTCGCCAATCACCACAAGTGGTGAATTGTTCATAGAAGTTTAACGAGTTTGAGTTTGCCAGCTTTCACAGTAAAGCAAACTTTATCTTGACGGCTGCTGTATATTTGTGGAAGCATTAAGCATGTACGCTTCAGATATTCAGCAAATGTTTCTACAACTTGTCAGACAAAAAGTATGTCAAATTTCACGTTAAAATGTTATATGTTTTCAATTTGAATAATCTATTATTTGCATCTGAGGCAGTTGTACATAGCTAAGAACTCAAAGTGTACATGTTTTGATTATAGTTGATCAAACGGTTTGCGTTGTCTTAAATGTTCAATTGAGCACCCTAACTTCTCAATTTGGTGTGGCAAAATTCACTCCTCAATCGCCACATTTGTGGCTAAATTGAAAGAAAAAATGGCCCAACTCTACTATCAGTATAGAATGTACAAGCCACAAAAGGAGGTTAGAGTAGTCCTACATATGTTGAAATGTATACATCCATCTTTTAAATCTACATTTAAATTAAGATAGTGTGGCACATTTGTATTTAAACAGTATGAGAGATCTTTAATTTATTGGCTAATATTTACCTACTTTATATTAATTGTCATAAGGCCACTACAGTGAAGGATAAAAACAAACAGTATGCTTCCAATAAAACATTTTAATAACTTAACTACAGCTTTAAATTATATATATATTAAAAATAATAGAGATACTTTAATAATGTTTGTATTCAAAAGCAAACATTGAAGCACAAACTACACTTATGATCTGTTTAGACTGATACGATAAATGTGATAGTCTATCTATCAAAATGAGAACAGCATTAAACGAGTTCGAGGTCACTTTACACAAACAATACATTATTGCGTACTAAACCTTGGACTTAACTTAGGCCTACAAAAATCATAACAAGACGGCATGTTACAATCAACTTACACTTTTTGTGTACTTAGAGGTGCCCGACAATAACTAAAATACAAATACACTAAAGTGTGTCTTTTGCAACATTTCAAAAGTAATAAAGGTGCACTGCAAAAAAACAAAAATTACACTGGTTGTTTGATTAAACTTTAAAATTCAATAATTAACGCCCCATCTTGACGTCATTTTAGTGCAATAATTGCTTCTGCTAAAAAAAACACACACACACACACGAGTGCCAAACACAAAAACTCCAAAATGTTTTTGCAAAAGTCATTGAAATATACAACCACGATTTAGTACCATTACGGTCAGCTACATATGTAAATTTTCTAAAATTGCCAGTTACGTTGAACAATTAGATCTATCATTGCTGATGGTATTCTCACACCAAGGTATATCTATCAAAAAACATGTTTGCCTATAGCAACCATCTTAAAAAAAGGTAATTTTGTGATATATAATCAGATATTTTTCGTTCAAACACATCTTAGCTATTTATTGCTATTTTATAGCCTTTGATAATATTTATAAAAATTGACACGTGTAGGTCACATTATTTTGCGTATTAATTGGTAAAAGTTAACGAGTAGCTTTCTTAGATATCATATAAAGAAAACATTTCCTCTTAAAAGTATACTTTTATATGATAAAATAATAGTGATGAAGGAAGTGGTTCCAAGTAGTGTGTTATTCACCGAGCTGTAACTAACAGCGAGTGAAAATTGTATGTGGTGTATAGCACAAAAAATGTTATACAAATTATTATGTACATGTTTTAAATTGGTTTTACCCAATAAAGTAGGGTAACGCGTGAAGTTATAATATTTTAACTGAAACATTGGCCTGTTGTGACATCCTAAATATTATGTTTATTGATTCGTAACTTATTTAATAACTTAGAATACAAAAGTGCAGTGGCATATTCTCTGGGTGTGCTAGTCCTGCGCTGCATACCCATAATGATTTGGACCATTTTTTTGTTTAATTCAATGCTGTCTATGTGAAATGTGTAAACACTAATGTTTAAATTGTTAATAAGTATACATGTAATTAATTATTAATTTTAAAACTAATATTGGTTCATATTCCAAGAATACTATGTTTTAAGTAGTCCTTCTTCCAAAAGGCTCTATTTAACACAATAGGAAACCCAGGGCTTGCTACTTGAAAAACGCAAGGCAAGCTATAGGGAGACTCTAATGACCTTGCCCAATGTCTAGGGGATTGCAATACATTCCTTTCCGCTCGTCCATAAGTAATTGGCCAATGAGCTCACTTTTTACACCCCAGGTCATGCTGTTCAAGTGAAGTAAGCTAAGCATTGTGCCAACTATTGAAAAAGGTTTCAAGATCACAATGTTTATTTATTAAGCTAATTTAGTATAGCTTAAATAAAATTACATAAAATATAAATTAAATAAATTAATTGTAAAATAATAGTTAGTTTAGGTAACAAGCTTTATATTATACACTAATTAAATGCATTGAGTTATGTTTAGGTATTCTAGTCACATGTATTATCACGTATTTCGAAAACACATTTTACCACTCTTTCAAATTTAGGCATTTCAGCACGAATAGAGTGGGGGAATGAGGGTGCGGGGGAGGGTGACGAGGTTACTTTAATCATAGTTGACGGTAATTCTTGTTTTTCTTTAGTAGCAAGGATCGTGGAGTTTTAATAGTGTTCTTTTAGTTTTTGCTTTACATTAATGACCAATTAGTAATTGTGATTTTATATAATTATACATCAAAGAATACCAAAAGTCAGGAGTGTGATTTCACCATTTCAAGATCATTTAGAAGGAAAAGGTAAAATAAAATATATTTTCTTATAATTTACTTAATCAGTGGCGCACCCAGCCATTTAGTTTGGGGGGAGGCATTCAATCAAGGCTGTAGCAAGAATGACATTTTGATGGAGAGAGCGGATTTGTGGTTGTACAACCTCCTAAGCCCTGAAGGCCGAGAATATTAATAAATCTAAAGTGCGTTTATAAATCATTTGGAGTAGTTTTATAGTAATTGAGAGATTTAAATAATGCAAATGGTATCGAAGCTATCCTTTATATGTTTTTTTTTCAATTGTTAGATTTGTGTGTAACGGCAAACCTTTTGAATATTAGGCTTAAGTCTGAAGTCTGGTCTTAAAATGTATCATACACATTCGAAACATCTTCAATGCTAAATATTTTAGTTATACTTAATATTATTTAAATTTATATTAACAATATTTGTGGTGTTGGGGATAGAGGGCTGGGGGGGGGTCTAATACCCGTTTCCCCCTCTCCCTCTTAAGTGCACCACTGCTTACAGCAAAAGATATGTGTAAATATCCTAGCAATAAACCAATGACATAGCGATAGAGTATTAATAGTCCAAGATAATCTCCCCTAAGTTAGTCAGAGTTTACGCCTCTAAATAGCTTCTGGAAAATAAATTCTCAAGTTGGAAGACTCATTTGTTTCCAAGCAGCATTATGTGAGATAAGTTAGGTTTTAAGAAATAGTTTTAATAGCAACGTGAGTTGGACAATCCACCTAATTCCCTCTTACCAAGATCTGATAGACGCTTGATCGATGTCACTTCATTTTACTCTTATTATGATTGTTTGCTTTGAGTAGTGCTGTGTGCTTTTGATTACACTAGGCTAATTGAATAGGATCTGTCCCTTATGCATTCATAAATGTGCCCATACCACTCTTAGCCCCGACATAAATATTTACTTAAATGTCTAACCATGTAGATATTATTACAACTTGAGGACCACCTATGCGATCTAGTTGTCATAGGTTCTGGCTACGTACCCAGAGGTCCCGGGTTTGATTCCCGGTGCGTCCAGATTATCTGGGCAGCAGTAGGTCTAGAACGGGCTAGATTCAGCCTAGGGTGTATAAATAAGGAGCTACTCGAATAAAGTAGTAGTGACTCCGGTATTGAAAGCCAAGCTTAATGGATAGTCATCGATGTGCTGACCACATGACACCCTCTGACCGTAAGGGTTGGCATTAATTCACCAAACAGTTTGGTGGCCACTCGGTAGGTATAGCCTGAATGTGGGCTGACACCATGGAGTTACTTTTATTACATTTTGAGTGGATGGTAATCATCGTTATGGATAAATAAAGAAGAGAGAATATAGGAGTGGAGGCTCAAAATTTTCTAAGATAGCATACAGATAAAGGGAAATAATAAATGTTTGAGAACCACTGTTCTATACGGACACATCTTCAAATATATCCCTTGACATTCTTGGACAACGGTGGTTGAGGTTCCTCGGCCCCCAAATCTCCGTTGCAACTTTTAGAGTACAGCACACCTATTAATTTTTCTCAGAATACGCCACTGCAAAAGTGTCAAGAAAAGCAGATGGAGTTAGTATTAGGACAAGACCAAGCATAATACTTGTTCATTGACTTGAAAGGGGAATTTTACCGGGTAAACTGTACTTGAAGCAGATAGTAAAATTGATAAAAGTCTATTATGAACATACAGATCATTAAAACCTAACTGACAGTTATAAAAGTTACTTTATTTACATTAATATAATATTACTGTTAGGTACATCAAGTCGTGTGATCTGCAACTGTAACTTTTGATGGATATTACCTATCGATACCTGTAAAATAATAATAAGACCTACAATGTAATGTTAAGATTGACACTGTGTCATATTAAGCCTTCTAAACCTCCCATATTAATGATAACATTCACCGACCAGGCACAACCTGGTAAGAGTTTGACTGTTATTTTTACACAAATGGTTTAATATTTATCTTTATTTTATTTTGTAACTAAAACTACATATTTCTTGTTGGTTTGGATGACAATTTCTTTGACACTTGGGGGATTTTTCTGAGTAATTCTTTCAATGTGACAGAAGACATAATGTGTGAATAATCAAAGCTTGGAAGCATTATCTAACAAGGTCGCATGTGATAATTTAAATCAGTTTCCTGTTTCTTTCCCGATAACTTTCAAGTTTCATCTGAATTCCACGGAGCCCTTGTTTAACAGTTGCCTCCTCGGTGTAGACAATGAAATGTTCCATGGTCTAAAATCCACGGAGAATCATAGCAAATATTTGCTAGTGCTGTCTATGGACATTAGGTCGACTAACCCGTAATAGTACCAGATTTTGCAACGATATTGAACTCCGATAGAAGCCTAGCAAAACGGATACTTAATGAACTATCTAAAAATTGGGGCAGTGGGGTATTTTAAAGGAAATGTAAATCAATACAATTTTTGTCAGATCCCATTTCACCCCATATCTTCGTTAATTCATCAAAGTATTTTTCTTTTATTATTTCCCTTTTTTCATCTATATTTAACTTTTCCAGCAAATGTCCTAGACCCTCAATTTCATCTTCTCTTTGGTATATATTTGGAACATTTGTTCCTACTATCTCTGGCAGAAGGGGTTTTACAAGAATTAAAGATAAGGTTTTTACTTTGTTAAAATATTGGTCTCGTCTTCAACATGTGCTTAAAACCTTTATAGGGAAATTTCCAATCACGAGGGAAAAAAGGACAAAATGCTATAAAGTACATGTTTGATGTGTCAAGAGTTAGCCAAAATCCTCACTTTTAACTGAAAGTGTTTATGAGATAAATACTCGGATATATTTTATGAAATATAAAAGATCTGCTTAGCTAGTCAAATTTTCAATACAATTTCTATGGGTGTTGAAGTTTACAATTTTTTTTCATTCCTACAAAATTTTAATCAGCCATATACATTTGTAAGATATAGTGGACTTACAACTTTTGTGGTTTTACATGACAGCTAGCAGAAGCTAGCAGATGGTATCTGAAATGCCAACATTGTCTAAAAATAACTTTTGTCACCATATTTGGAAATAATTATTATTTATTAATTACTGCTATTATTATTATTAAAAATATTATCAATCAATTTTAACAATACTTCCCCAAAGATTACAGTATAGTTTCTCTTTCCATAATCAAATGTAAGAAAAAAAAGTCTAGTCATTTAATTTTCTTTTAGCTCTTGTGGCAATTACCGGTTAAATAGAGCGTAAAATTTTACATGTTATGGTATTATATTCAGTTATTAATATTTTTATAGCTGCCCTCACATACCCTTAACATAAATAAATGGTTTGTGATAAGAAAGAGGAAAAAAACATTCAAAATGTTTGTGAAATAATATAAAGTTTTAATCTTGTAGACAACGAGTATTAACACTATGGCCGACTAACTGCCAATGGACCTCTTTTTTTCTACGTCATCAACAGGCAGATTTTACCCAGTGGCCATATTTGTTTCCAGCATCTAAGGCCTCTTTTAACGTTCTCTTGCTTTTAATAATTAATTTGAATTAAACAGCAAAAGAAAACTTTAATATTAAGCTACCAACTAAACGGTTATTCTCATAACCAAAATCTAAAAATTTTAAAATACAGTATAACATTGAATTATCGCATAAAATAAAGTTATTAAAACCACGTGAGTGAATCAACAAGTTGAACAAAATATGTTATCGTTTAGTATTATACTATTGATTTGTATTTATGCGGGTCTATGCTACCCGTTAATAATTTTATTACCAATTTGAATAGTACAGTGTCTTTTTTTAGTATTAATTCGGCTAGTTAGTAATCTGTGTGTTATTTTGTGAATATTATTTCGGTGTGTGAGCGTGTTATCCTCGGAAAATAAACAGATTTTTTGGCGATCTTTGAATAATTATTTATCTAATATAACATTAAAGCGTGGGATAAAATAAAATAGCGACTGTTTCTCAGTCATCTATATACATTATTCGAAAATTTAAGTCTATCAAGACTATAAAATAAATATTTTAACCCCAAGACTGTGTTGTGTTAATAATTAATATTAGGCCATCAACATTTCAAGGTCAACTATATATAGAAAATAAATAAAACAGTCATATAGGTTTCTTGTATAGACCTAAAATTTGACTGTCAGAAGTGACAGCTGCTAAACATATGGTTTTGCAGATCATATGGTTCGGCGTAGGGATACATAATCTGGTCTGGTTACTTTTCAGAGCTGTCAGATGTCAGATGTGCGCTGTCAGTCAGCATCAAAGAAGTCGTATGAGGGGTATACTGGGGATGGGTTCTATGTGTGTGCATCAAGTCAAAACATATGCACTTTACGATGCATGATAGTTTGAAATAAAGATACAACTCTAGGAGAGTAGGGTGGGACAACTCCAATCAGGCAAAATAAGAAAAAATGCAGGAAAAAACTTTTCGACAGAAGTAAGGGTAAAAACCTACGATAGTATAGGGGAGGATACATGCTCCGTTACCAGCGATATGTTTTTATGCATATCTCCGGTAGCGTGGGCCATGGATATTTTAAGGGAAATGTTAGGGATCTAATTAGATTCATGGGGCAGTTGTTGTCATGTTAAAAAAAACACTAAAGTATTGTGTTGTGTGTTTAAACGAGCCAATTGGTACGTTTCACATTTGGCTCTTCCAGCAATATAATTTTGTTGTTTCGGAAACTGGACAAACGAACGATTGAACTTCAAAAATATTAATGAGATAAATTGATTAAAATATATCATTATTTCAAATCTAAATGATTACGCTAAGATATCAAAGAAAGTGGTACAATCATTAAGATCTACAAATTTGTTTATGATTGGTTTTGCTGCAAAATAAGTACCGTATATACAATGTTAAATATGTATACAACAAATAATAATAAATATGTATCATCACTATCAGATGTATGTTTGGTGTATGTTGGGGTCTAAACTTTCACGTATTAATAAACACTAACAATGTACCTTAGCAATACCATTTTTTTGTAATAGGTATTTTCCTCATAGTTTATTTAAGTATATTTTGAATTTATATTTCAGCTTCTCGTCAGCCTTACAATATTTTATAAAAAATATAATTATAAGGTGAAATGTTTCTCAGTTATCGAACATAGCAGAGTAGCACAGCGGTGATTCTATATACTATGAAGGAAAATGCCAATATAATATTATATAATATATTCTTTGATACTTTGGCCTGTATATTTTATCCTTGGTTACAGTAAGAAGAAAGTCTGTGTAGGATCTGTGTACTCTTGAAATTATGTCACGACTATGTCAAATGCCAGAAATGGGACAAAACGTTGAAAGAATTTTTGTTTACAGGCCGTATGTTTGTTGATATATATTAAATATTAAACCATTTGAAATGTGAATAAATTCGCCAAGATATTTGTTTTAGTGCAATGCTTCTAACTATTTTTGACAACAATTCCAAGTGTAATATTACCAGTCAAGAAATGGGATTTAAAAAGAAGATATTAGCTATATTTATTCTTGTGGTATTCCTAATTTTCTGGTTTATAAGTCTACATAATAGAGGTAAGACTATTTTGTTTGGTGTAGTAATATTAATTTAAAATACCATTCAACCAACTTAAAATGATATGATTAAAAGTAACTTTTAGGGCCTTAGGGGTGTATAAATAATTTGCATTGTATTATTTTTATTCCGAGGGGTTAGTAAATAATTTTTATTTGATATAAAATTACCTTAGGGCCTAATTGATTATTTATTTAAAAAGCATTTACATTATCTCCTTGGGAATAGAAATATATTTTAAGCACAGCGTTTCACTACCTTTTTGGGTATTCACATAGGCACTAATTTTTTTTTACTAATGGGCTATGGATAATGAAGATTGAACTTAAAGGAAGTGAATCGGAATTTGCATCTAGGAAGAGTGGAAAATCATTTAGGAAAAACCACCCTCATTACACTCGACCTGGAATCTAGCCCAGATATCCTTGTCATTGACATTCCATTTTTATTGCGAAAGTGTTTTCGTGTACCTTTCGACCACTAAAGCTGGTTTGCGTTGATATTGAATTTGGAAATCATCACTATATGACCAAGTTATTGAGAAATTGGCTCGGTTGTAGCACAGTTAAACACATGGTTTCACAAATGTTTATATATATTTTTTTTTTCAAATACTGGAAGGTCTATATTCCTATGACACCTGAATATTAATAAAACAGAAAGTTAGAAGCCATACCAAATGTTGATTTCAATATATTCCTTATGAAGCTTTCTAGAGACCTCATTCCCATACCTCAGATAACATTCTATTCCTCTATTATTTTTTTATCAGAAATATAACTTATATTTTTGTTAGGCCTAATTAGATTGGTTTAATATATAATGGACCCATCAGGCTAGTCCACATTAAAAAAAAAGTAACACTTATATTGGATTGAGACTGACATAATTTCTGCCTGTTTAGGTGAAGTTAATCGTCCACAACTTCCATCTTCAGATCTTCTGTTAGAACTGTCCTCCCTGAAAGACAAGGTAAGATGCAGGCCTACTAAGTGATAGCACAATCACATCTTTTCTGATAATTCCAATCATTGTACTCTACACTGAGTGGACAATTTTACATAAAAGCCATTTTGTATTGGAATATTTATGATGTAATATTTTTTTCACTGAATCTCATACCGCTTAACTGCCTACACTAAATGCTAATGGATAAGAAATGAGAAAGTTAGAAGTTGAAGGAAATATATCCATATTTGTGCAAAGAGAGCGAGCGTGAGAAACCATTTAAGAGGGGAAAAGACTTTTAAACCTCATATCTTCCCATTGTTGGCGGTCAAGTCTACTGCGAGAGTAGCACGTTAGACCACGCTGCCAATGAAGCAGGTTAACCACATTTTTTTGCGGGGTAACGTCGGGTACTTCTGCCTATATATAATAAATAAATAAACTAAATTTTTTGCAAGATTGTCCAAAACGTCTCCCCTGTCTGTGCGATGTTTGGAGCTCATGTTGAAATTGTTCTAGCACAGAACAATAAATTGAAATGGAATGTAGTCTGATGTGTAACTTAAATATTTAAACTTATTTGTTTATTTTCATGTGTTAATTCAACTCTGATTACATTAAAAAAATCACCATTGAAGCAATATAATTTTAAAATGAACCTCAACATAATATTGTACCAAAAAATTCTAAACTAGCCCTAAAAGTTGGTGGTTCCAAAGTTCTCACTTAGCTAGTACAGTAGGGGTAGGTTTAGTTACATTCCAAGATATTATATAGGCCCTAAGTTAGTCCACGCGTGTGTGCTTGACATGGAATAATTGAACCTACATATCTGTTGGAACAGACAAATTGAACTTTTATATTATGATTGGAATTTGCCATTAATTAAAGGGTACACACACATCAAATGAAAATGAGTTTTTGTTCAAAACTCCGTGAATTGTCATAGTATGGACATTTAGTTAGTTATTTTATAGCGTTCTAGTATTTGATTATTCAGTGTCTTTAAAACACTCGCTATTACTTAAGCACCTCGTGGGTACTATGTGTTCAAATTTTGG
>CABFOW010001700.1:49833-76726 GCA_902141385.1 Timema californicum
GGGGGAGGAAAGTTTGGTTTAGAACTAGCATCTGGTTTTATCTTTCGAAATTGAACATTATTGTATTTTATTATTATTATTATTATGTTAAGAGATCAACTGGCTTTTACTACACATTCAAGTAGCCCTATATATGGATTAATTACCATAATTTGATAAAGTAACTTATATGGTATAATTAAAATTGTTAACAGTTGTCTAAAATGAGCAGCGACTGTCATAGAGACAAGCTTCCAGAATATGAAGCACATCTGCCGGTGATATACGCTGTTACACCCACCTACGCTCGACTAGTTCAGAAAGCCGAGCTTACTAGGTACGTAGTTATATTATTTGGACATACCTAGAATGTTAATGGGTATTAAGGGGCAGAAAACCTAACAACCCTCTTCTTTTTTGAATATTTTATAGCAAAACATTTTTGTTCAAAAGAAACCAAATATTTATCTAGTAGAAAATAGGGTTTAATTTTCTTCACGTGTTGATATCAACAATTGTTGAATATATGTCGAAGGTGTCCTAGAATTTAATGACAACTTTTTCTCTTCATTTAAAATGTTTGTAGTCTAATGACGATATGCTCTTGACAGATATTCAACAACTGTTGATATCACCACGTAAAGAAAATTAAACTCTATGTTTCTACTGGAGGAATATTTTATTTTATTTAAAATCACCGGCCTTTTCTCTCTTCCCCTACAACCCCACCTTAAAGTAATGTTTTATGTCACCAGACTGTCCCACACATTCCTTCTGGTACCAAACCTTCACTGGATTGTGGTGGAAGATGCTGAAGGGCCATCGTCGCTCGTCATGAAACTTTTGCAACATTCGAAACTGAACCACACCTTGCTCCACAAACCTACGCCGAAACCACAAAAACTTACAGAGAAGGTGAATCAAATGTATTGTAATGCGTGCGTCGTAATTGTAACATGACGGAAGTATTTGTTGACAAGGTTACTCTATTTAAGAAAATAGAATGAAACCTTCTTAGTTTAGCATAAGTTTATGCGTCTTGGTGACTTAGCAACTGAAATATTCTGGTACGAGAGTGTTTCACAAACGTTTGCTAGTCGAGTATCCCATTCGGAGCCAGTTTCTCAACCAGGAATGTTTTTACATACATTCATATACATTTTATGTTCCTGTATCTTGTGAACTGTTTCATTGTTGACTGTGGTGACCTGGTGGTCCAAGGGTAAGGTGTCGGACTTCTGTGCTGGGGGTCCGGGGTTCAATCCCCGGTCCCGGTACAGATATATCTGATTACCAAACCCTTCCTTCACCTCTGACAAGACATCTTGTGAATGTGGGGAATGCCAAGCCTCCACCGTGGTTCGGATCCCACGTTAAACTGTAGGTCCTCCATTTCATCTCGCAATCACCCTACCATTACACATTAGCGTAAGTGCGTATAACCCGAACGGGTAGTAAGACTCGGTGCTAATAATAATAATAATAATTCATTGTTGACCGATAGGAAGATCACTGGAAGAAACATCGAGGAGTGGACCAAAGAAACGAAGCCTTGCAGTGGATCAGAGAGAACTTGGATGCAGAGAAGAACAAAGGAGTGGTATACTTTGCTGACGATGACAACACCTACAGTCTTGAGCTTTTTGACGAGGTATATGAGACCGAATAGAGTACCCACTCATTTATTCAAGTAGTCGAACCCGAGATCTTTAGATCTGTAGCCAGGAGCTTTTACCACTAGACCAAGGAGGTGGTTATTAATTCATATACATAATTATATTTTATTATATATTTAACAAAGAGGTATTCAAATGTTACTCGTGGTGATGCTTTGGTAGGTACTAAACCTAAAGACTCAAGTCTCACGTTTGTTAACAAGTGTGTAAATATATAATATAAGTTCTTTGAGGATTTTTTTTTTCACTTTTTAAGGTACACTTTGTATTATATTTAGAAAAAGGTGCAGGGGAGGGTGGATAGAAAGAAACATCTGACAGTGGACAAAGAGGTAGTGACTGCCTTTCGAAGAAAATCGATCGCTACCATCCAATCTCCCAACCTAGGTTTCATTCTATCAGAACTCGTAAGGAGGCTGTGTGTGAAACGCGCAACACAACTTCCTAGAAGAGGAAACAAAAAAACACGAAAGGAAGAAAAAGGAAATTTGTAAAGAATGATAGGACACACAGAGAGGAATATGTGAAAGGAGTAACATAATATATTTTGTTGTTATTCATGGAAGAAAGTACAATAAAGAGATAGATTGCAACCTAGGCTGGGTTGAGCAATACGTTTTCTCCGAGAGGCAGCCGATACCCATTTGTCCACTTCTTCCATATATAACAAATTGTTAACGAATAGAAAAATTATACGATACTTAGAGATTTTCTGTTTAGTCTAGCACTAAATAATGGAATTGCATTTAATATCGGAGTAGTTGGAAAGCTGAACACATACAACTAATTTAAATAAAAGGATTGACTTATATTGACTGAGCCATCTGGAACAGTGGTATAATGATGGCTGCTGTTTTGTTCTTCACCACTTTTCGGTTTTTTAATGTTTTATTTATCTGTTGGAAATAGCAGACAAGTTTTGTAAAAAAAAATAGAAAAATTTGACTTGAGAAAAAAAATTGTTCAGTTTATTTTTGTTTGCAACTGATATATTAAATTATATCAGATGCTAAAACATCGATGAAAATATATCACAGCATTTTTAATAAAGCTGTAAAATAATGTTTTATATCAACATATTGTTGCCATCCCAACTTGTCAGGTTTTAGATAGTTTGTCAATAGGTTATTTACCCTCACAGATGCGATGGACCAAAAGGGTGAGTGTGTGGCCGGTCGGACTGGTCGGAGGTATGATGGTTGAGAGGCCCCTTGTGGACCCCAAGACAGGGCGAGTGAGTGGCTTCAACAGCGGCTGGCGGCCCGACAGACTCTTTCCCATCGACATGGCTGGGTTCGCCATAAACCTTGGTGTGTTGCTTCGGGCGCCCAACGCCAAGTTTTCGTTTAAAGTTGAGCGAGGCTTTCAGGAGTCTGAGATTCTTCATCAACTGGTCACCAAAGACGAGTTGGAACCGATGGCCGCCAACTGCACCAAGGTGAGGGGGCTAGGTTTTGTGTGAAGATTGGTTTTATAATCGTTTGAATAGCACAATTTGTAAGCTGACTAATACATATCAATTCTTTATTCATCAACATCATCATCAATTGTTTTTTGCCATTCTTCCTCCTAAATAAAATGTATTGCTTCCATTCTTCTCCTTTTACTTCCAAACTTTCTATTATATTCTCCTTACATCTTTTTCTTGGCCTCCCTTGCGATCTTTTTCCTACATACCTCATTTCCAACATTTTCCTAGGCATCATCTCCCCTTCCTTCTTCATTACATGACCATACCATCTCACCCTTGCTTCCTCTACTATCTCATGTACTTCCTGTATCCTACTCTTTCCTGGATAACTTCATTCCTAATCTTGTTTCTCCTCCTGACAGCTAGCATGTTCGTCACAAACTTAATTCTCACGGCCTCCACTTTCCTGGTCTTTCTTACGTTCATTGTCCATGTTTCTGCTCCTTATATGACTATGGAAAAAAGTATGCCCTGTACAACACTAATATTCTCCACAGCAGGTCTCTTACACAAAATGATAATTGTTTCTTAAAGTCATCATCATTTTCTTATGTTTTTTTTAAACTTGTTTCTGTGGCAGGTATTTGTGTGGCACACACGAACCGAGACACCCAAACTACCAATTGAGCAGGAGCTCATTAAGAAAGGTCACAGGTCAGATGACGCCATTGAGGTTTAGCACAGCAAACAATCACTTTGCTCACAACACTCCGTCCATGTGTGTAGTTTGATGTACATCGTCAAGGATTTGTGTGGGAGTTCACTCCCTCAAGTACATATCATATATTTTATGATGTCACATGACAATAAAATAGCCAGTCTCAGCCAACGCACAACACTTCATATGGTCTGTACAACTCAAAGGACTATAGGGGTGGACTTCCAGTGTGCCCCTCCTGTGACTTTTGTGCCTGTTCATTGTGCATTTGATATTTACAAAGTTGGTCACTGGTTCACATTCTAGTTCAAACAGGGTTAAACATCTTCACCGCCACGTTACCTGTGTACAGCATAATCCATTAGAAGTCTTGCACAACGAAGTCTGATGTGGACGAAAAGTTCCTACGAAAATAAATCCAATCGAATTGTGTCCCCTTCCTGGAGAATATGTTTCTGTATTAAAAAAGGTTGTTTTTTGTACGTATTTGATATTACCTCGTGTGAGTTATTTGATTTGGATTGCCTATTGTTTGTTAAAACTAATCACCAAGTTAAATTATGAAATTTATAAACCCGCCGAAATATTCTGAGATGTGTTTTCACGAACTTTCACTTAGGACATTAAAATTAATATAAAATCAAATTTAACGTTGATTGTAGCATTTTTGAATGTATTTTTTATATGTATGTATGTATGTATTTACATATATATATATACACACACAAACATGCTTGCATGCAAAATAATGGGAAATTAAATCTTTTCGCAAAATTGATTACTTACCTTTTATATGTTTAACAAAAGGAAGCCTAAAGGATAAATGATTTTATAGTAATGGAAATTGATAAAAATAAATAAATTAATTTGATAAGTGCGGATTTAATCAAAAAAGCCAGCCCAGAACTTATTAGTTAATTTTCTTTATTTTTGACTTTATATGCAATTAATGGGCAATTATGTCGATTTTAAGGAAAATTAATCATATTCAAACACCACAAATTTTACATAGTCGCAGATTACATTGTTCTTTGCTTAAAATTGCCTGAAAAAATAGTACCAACTATTATAATTTTTTTTAATATGTCTATAAAACTCAAAGTTTCCATTAGCATATAATCCAAATGAGTAGCAAGATGCGATGCTAAAAAAAGTTTCCAATCAAGAAAAAATATTTCCTTCTTCATTCTACCTTTAAATCCCAAATTTTCAAAAAAATGATAAACATAAGTAGAAATATGCAAATTTATATTAAAAAATTAGAAACTAAATGTTAACATTCTTTCTTATATTTCACTCATTCAGTTAAGTCTAAATTACTGGTCTGGGGTCTGGTTGTTAATTTCATCCTTATTATAATTGGTTCAGAACAACCAATAAGCAGTAATAGAGCTTTTAAGACAAATTTTAGTTGAAAACATGAAAGAACTTTTTTTTTAAAGGAATGGAGTGTCTATACCTCGAATTTCTTCAAGGATTTGAGGGTCCATCCATATTTATATATAAAATTACATGATAAACTATTGGTTTGGAGTTAGTTTTTTATCAGCGTCTCTGACTACCTGTTCAGGTGATATGCGTTCTGGTTGTTAAGTTTGCCTTTAATCGTGGTGGTCTAAAACTATTCAATAGTAAGTAAATTAAATGATATAAAACAAGTACTTTTGGTTTATTAGCCTCAACTAATAGATAGGACATATATTGTTGATCAAAATTCAATTTAAGGAAACAATCCATGTAACTCCACGGGTTCCTTAGATTAAAACAGATTCTATTCTTTGGTGGGAATTTAAAAACAAAAAAACAAAACTAGGTAAATAAACACATGTTGTAAAGTAATAAGATTGCCCGTTGGCTAAAATGTTGTTTTAATATGAGGAAAATACGAAGAAAAAAACTAATTGCTAAAAAGAATGTCCACCTAAGTAAAAGTAAATTTAATAGTCTAAAGAATCTAAAATAAAATTTAGACATCTTAAGCCTTGAGAGATGATGATAATACTTAACAGCAACCTTAAACAAAAGTATCATTTCAATTAGTTTATTTTTCATATATTTCTCATTGTATATTTTTTGAAACACTTGGTATCTTTCTTTTGTAAAAAAAAAGCACACGCTAACTGTGATTTTCGTGTTAACACACGAACAGGCTTTTAATAATTAGTATAAGTAATCAGTATAGCCTTCTAGTGACTATCAAGTGCTATATTTTATTGCATACTATCCTGTCACGGCTTTGTTTCAAAATGTAGGAAAGCCACGGCATGTTTATTATTTTAAATGAGTTGTTTGTTCTTACTAGTTACGACGGTACACTACTAGCTAGATTATAGCAATTGTCACTAAAACTAATCAAAAGCATTTTAGATGATCACACTAGCAGAAGTACCCAGTGTTGCCTCTAGCAATGTATTTTATTTGCTTCAAACAGAAAAAAAAATCATCTGTCCCAACTCAGTTTTTAAATAACAAAAAAAAAAATCCAAATGTTAAAATTTCGGCTTTGAGATGCACATGGGCCACTAATTTTAAACATCCAGACCTATGTGTGAGATAGATATCACACAGCGCTCATGACAGACAGATATACAAACTTTTCATTTTATCGATATATATGATATAGATAGAGAAGTGTTGAATTGTATCAAATGCTTAGAACATCTTAAGTCCATAAATGCGACCTCAATATAATATTATCTATGTTTGCCCAAATGTCCGTCAAGAAATGATAGTGTGCTCTTAATAGATTCATTAGAATTACATATTCCGTGCTAGAAACGGGAAATCTCTTGACCGACCAGAAACCATAAATTATCATGTTAATCCTGAGAGCCTTAGGAGTGGAATCTCAGTTTTTGACTTTGTACCTGTCAATCCTAGTTCTAACAAAACAACTTATAGCTAAGGTGCTATTGCTTTGTATTAGCATGTATATTTTTATTAGAAGTGATCGCTGTGAAATAATGCAGTATATTTAAATAATTAATTAGATGTTGGGATGTGGTAGTATATTCTTGTAAAATATATCAAGGATATGGTGTATAAGAAAATTGACATTTGTACAGTGAAATATCATTAAAGCATCAAGGCCACAGGCAGAATGAGGCCATTTTCACTTCAAACTAGACATTATTTTGTACCAAATGAATAATATGATAATAGTACAATTAATTCTATAAGTCTTATAAAAAATTGTAAATTCCTCCAAATGTGGATTTTTCTGAATAAAACTATTCACTTCTTTATTTTATGATATTAAGTGTGTTCCATTTGAACATATTATTGGGGGGGAGGGTAGAGTGTACCCCAGCTATTGGCGCCTGTGCCCAAGGAAACTTTTAAAAAAGATGAATTATTTTGAAATCATAACTTCACATTTATAAAACAACCAAGTCTGGCAGAAACTTTACAAATATTTGTTAGAGCAAAGTTGGCTACAATGAAATTTCACTGCAATTGTAATAGTTTTTTTAAATCTAATAGGAAGCTTTGTACCGTGAATACCCTTTCAATATTTGATTATTAACACATGGTATTTACTAGCTGTGTAAATAATGAGTTCAAGCTTATGTATATCGGCATCCCTGGCTTTTCGATGATCCGCTCTTCTGATCCTTTTAAACTATAACCAGAACCCATACGATTGACGTGTGGTCTGCCCTTTAAGCATATTTTGTCATGTTCCATGACCTTCATTCACCTCGGTGACCACACGCTGCATTTTCTCTCAATCAACTCGGCACCATCTTTTCGTTCATTCTGTGTATAGAATTTGTTTGCGGTGTAGTTCTTAGAAATTGTAGAAATTGTAAATATAATAAATTATAATATAGTTTAGTTCTCTTTAAGGAACACCTCTTTTCGCTGTATGATGTAATTGTATTTTATTAGGAATATGGTACAGTAAAGATTGATAGAAACGTATAAAAGGTAACAAACACGATATGGCTTTTACGATGAAAAGAACACAGTTTACACTTTACATTGGTAACACTGTGACTGTGTTCTTTTCATTGTAAAAGCCATACGTTTCTATCCGCCTTTCCTATACCTTCTTCCAAATATAATACAACTATAATATAGTGTGACATTTAGCTTTCTTACACATTTGCAAGCTAAAAAGAAAGATTTGGTTCCACAATTTGATTATTTCCGTTTTTTTTGACAGTGCTCTGGTCCATAACCTGTCGAATAAGCGAGGGATGCGAGTTTTATTGATTTTGTCACATTAGATTTTTGTGTTTGTTTTAAAATAATTTACATATCAAAGTTTGACCAACTTGATTGTGATTGTATACTTTTTTAAATGTTTATATGCTTGAGATATTTACTTTGTGATTATAAATGGATGTGATAGTTTATGGCATTGCCATTAAATTTGTGACAAAGTTTAATCTAGGGATGGGTCAGAATCCAAATCTTGATTTTAATTATGAATCTCGAATACTAATTGTATTCTTAGAAAATATGATAAACCTAACAGGTTAATCTTAACGCATTGGTTAAGTTTATTTTCTTCTTCTTCAATTTTGGTTTGTGTGTACATATATTACATACTCATTTTATTATTTTAATCTATAGAAAGAGGGCTTACGGGTAATTATTCCATCATATAAATTGTATACTAACTAAATAATAATAGTTTTTTTTATCATCGAATTTAACTGGCAGGTTTATACGCATATGCACTAATTGTGAAACCGAGTTAGGGATGAGGAAGGTTGAATTTTTAGAGAAACTGTATCTGCATTTGTATGAAAGGAGGGTGTAAAACCATCTAGGGAAAACTGACCTCAGTACATCCAGCTGGGATTCAAACCTTGATCTCCGTGTCTTTGGCATTCTAGTCTATTGTGAGATTGACGCCTTAGACCATGCGGCCACCCGCCGAAGTAGGTAATAGTGTAAGTGATGTGAAGTCACGCTCTGTCAAGTGATGTACTAATGATCTGGCTCCTATGTATGTCTAATAATCATGTTGGTTCAAGCCACTAACAAGCATCGTAGCAAATCCAATAAAAATAAATCAAAGTTTTCCTTATTTTTAATATATATATATATATATTACTTTTTTTTAATCCTTGAATCTATTTATCTATCCTTATGGATTTCAATGATCCGTCTCTAGAATAATAGTTTCTGTTCAAAATGAATTCATTGAAATGAAACTGAATCAGACCAGTCTCAATGTTTGTAGATGTTGGTTCACTAGCCACGTGTTGAATTAGTGCGGCACATTTTATTAGTGTTAGTGTTTGCGGTGCTAGGGCAGGGAAGGAGTGAGTGATTCGTAGTTTTAACTAAACTGTAATCTCTAGCGCTAATAGCTATCTTATTTTTGATCGGAATTTTAATAGTGTTGGGTTTTAATACTTTTTTAAATGACATTTTAAACATTTTGTGTAATTTCAACTGAATTGTAGGCCCTACAATGTATATTGCTCAACTAATTAGTGTTTCAATTTTTTAAAGGCACTCTAGTAAAATTAGAAGTAAAACTTTAACTACGCAAACACAATTTTTATTGGTATTAAGAAAAATCTCTGTTCCACTTTTACTGAAAAATTTTTCTTTTTTGAATTTCAGATGAAATAATTTTTTTTAAGTGATTATTTTTATCTTCAAATTTTATATAATTAAAATTGTTACCCTAAAGAATTTTTTAAACTGTATGGAAAGTATGGAAGATTAGAATTTAAATGCGAAAATGATCCAACTAGTAATTTTCGGTTAAAATATCCATTAATTTAGTGATTGATGCATATCAACTCTATTATTTGAAAAGAGAACATTTAACAATCTAAACTACTAAACGAAATACTAACTAAATTATCTCTATTAATTTCCAAACAAAATATGTCAACCTAAATATATCTTGATTATATGTATTTTGTTGTATAGTTACTGTCTCGAAATGAAATAAATTGTTCTCACACGTGCCTAGAAGTGTGTTAATCAATGTATGTTATATATGTCTACATCGATAAAGAGAATATATTTTGTTTTTTTTATCAAACCTGCAGGCTTTACACTATTGTGTGCATGTATAGAAGCTATATTGTACAATTAGTGAAATCTCACTATATTAACTTAAAGAGTGATAGGATAATATGTAGGTATTACATTTTTTGAAGTTTTATTTGTAATGAAATTGTGAATTGTTATATACATATAAAAATAATATAAGGCCAATTTGGAGATGTCACATTTCTAGTTTTTCTTGTTTTTGATCCTCAAAGTTTTAATCTTGGATTTTTCAATTGTTGATTTTATTTTTTCAACTTTTATGATTTTGATCCTTTTCTTTCACCCAAACTCATATTAAAACATATATTTATTTATATACTATATCGTAATGTGGTTGTACAAAAACCAAAATATGTGGATAGTAAAATAAAATACGAAAACAAAATAGCCATGTTTGACCTGCGGAAGCTCTCTAGAAAACAAATATCACGTTGAGTATATTTAAAAATTGGTGGTACTGGAGGGAAAATGACAGAATAAGATGCATTGAAAAATACTCATTTATGAACATGTCCGTTTAATTGACTGAAATTTGAGAGCTATAATATTAAAACTGATTTTTGCTCTTTTGACACAAGAGTCAAAAGGTATTGAGATAGGAAAGAAAAAAAGGTGTGACAGCATTCAAATAAATATTAAGTTGAGATGATAATCGGTCAACTTTTAGGTTCACACACCAGAGAAATTTCAAATCCACAGAAAGACATCAAAAACTAAACATACCACACATAACACTACAAAGAAATTGTGCATTTAATTTAGCTACTGGCATATTATTTAAAAAAAAATCTTGTTTGAATTCTAATTGCGCTATGTAATGATATTGTTTTGTACCCTTCTTGTATATTCAAAAAGTAATGTATGAAGTGTATTTTCTTTAAATAACTATGTAAAGTTTCTTTTTAATCCTTCATCCATGGAGAATCACGCGTTTTCAGGAGTAATTTCAATGCACCACATCTTAAAACTTTCTTTCTTTAAAAGACCAATTCCATTGAATTTGATAATCATGTGACATGCTGGCTCCCTTTACCCAATAGGAAGCTAGCCTTAACAACATCAGGTTGCCAAGAGTTCTCCAATTAGTTTTAACACTGGTGACAAGGGGTAGGTCATGTATAAGCAGCTTGTGCGTATGAATACACACAGTACACTGTACTCAGAATACAGAAAATAGTTATCTTGACACGGATAAATAATATTATTACACAAAAACTGTTATCACTTGAATATAAAATCTACAGTACAGAAACAGTGACCTGGTGGTCTAGGGGTTAGGTGTCAGACTTCTGTGCTAGGGGTCCGGGGTTCAATCCTCGGTCCCGGCACAGATTTATCTGATTGCCAAACCCTTCCTTCACCTCTGACAAGACATCTTGTGAATGTGGGGAATGCCAGGCCTCCACCGTGGTTCGGATTCCACGTTAAACTGTAGGTCCTCCATTTCATCTCACAATCACCCTACCATTACACATTAGCGTAAGTGCGTAGAACCCGAACGGGTAGTAAGACGTGGTGCTAATAATAATACAGTACCAAAAGTGTAATCATCTAAATAAATCGTGTGCAACATTAAAAGTCTTATTTTATAAGAATAAGAATTACATACAATTAGCTCACATAACCGTGTGAAAGTGCGTAGTAAGGCATGCACACGTCGTAATAAAACCCGGTATCATTATATTTACTCACCGTAAGGCATACATGGGTCCACATTATTTACATCCGCATAATCATTATAAAATCTGATATCACTATAATTGATGCCCGATTGCGTATCATAATGATTGGCGCCCAATCGCAGGGCAATAAAAACAAATATCATCATAGCTATTAAACGTGCTTGCAATATTTTTCAACTATATTGTTTTACTGGGTACTTGAAGTAGGTGTGAAATCCAGTATAATTTGTGTAAGGGACTTGCTATACCTTGTTCGTGGCTTTCAACTTTCTTGATTTGGAATGGTAAATCAAAAACGTGCCCTCAGTTTTAGGGTATAAATTTACAACAGTATTCTAACTCAATTATAATATAAATATTGTACCTCCATTAATAATTAATTTGTCATTGTAAACAACAACCTTTTAAGCTGCGATTCAATCTTGATTTTAAATCAACTCCGATCACTATCACTCTTGTGTTTTGTTTCATTTTATATCTACCTTAATGCAAAGACCATAATATATGTTTTGCTGTGGTAAAATAGGCTTGTGATGAGATTAAATCAGTGTCCACACTTCTAAAAACGTGAGTTAAGGTTTGCAACAGAATAATGATATACAATATATATTTATAAATACAATTCATCAACTCACAAATATAATGTAGATATTACTAGTTTGGATATAGAGAATGGGGTTATCATTTCAAACACAATTCTTGCTCAAATGACGAGCTCTCATAAAATTCCAAGACTACTAGGCATTTATACAGGATGTTCCAAAACTGCACAAATAGCTTGTTTGAATCTAAAGTAATACAACATCCCTGTACACTTACATCCGGAAAACTATGATAATACCATTAAATTGTGTCCAAAGTTTTGGTGAACAGTGCTGGGAAAGCAAAGCTGTTAAAGTGTGTGTGTGGCACTGCACACCCGAACATCTTGGAGCACGCCAGCAGAACATACCACTGTGACGCCCACATCGAGCGCAGGAAGCGTACCCAAAGAACAACCATGAGGTCACAAGAGAAACAGTTTTTATTTCAGTTGGTTAAATTACAATGATAGAGTTGATACAATAGTATAGTTTACATAAAATGCTTAATGAGCCTACGTTTAGTCTGGAAAAATATTGTCTGAGCCACCACAACATACAAAATATTTACCGCCCCACAGAGGGAACGTTAGAGTGAATGTTTGATGTCTAGATTCAAATTTACCGCCCAAGGGCGCGCTTACATCCATAAACACAAGATGGCTGACACATTTAGTTTTGAGTGCACATAGCATTAACTGGCGTTTAAATTAAATATGTAAGATAAAGTGCCCATTAAATTTAGCTTTACATTCCTATAAATATATACATGACTTAGTGGCCGAATATTTTATAAACAGATCCCAACAATGGCCGTTGAGTGTTAATCATAAGTAACGAAGCATAACCTAATATTACAAATAAGTTTTAGATGTGTACAATAAGTTCCGCAAACTCTCGTTGCGCCCATGATAAACTAATCAAACAATTGCACATAGAATACCCTCATAACTAAGTGAACGTATATCGTCTTAAAATACCCAAGATTATATCAAACGACCGCTAAGATACGCTAAGTTAAAGGCTCGGGCGCACCTACAGTTAAAGGCGTACGAAGTCTAACATGAATTCCCCTAGAAAATTACTATTATAAATCCGTGGTTCACCCACGTCAAACCATATTAGAATTCCCATTCATAAACATGAAAATATTAAAGAAGCTCCAAACCGTAATTTTGAATAATATCCCTCCTCATATTTAAATCCAAACAGAATTTTGAATAATATTCCCAAATAGTAGTTCTAAACCAGCGCCCTTACCTGGTAAGAGCCAGTGATACAATGAGTGACATACAAAATAACACCCGCTGTTTTATAGCACAAACAGGTCATACACGTTCTCAGAAGAGGGGGAAAGGAAGGGGAAGACAAAGAACAAAAGTAAGGGTGAAGACTAGCGCTCTGGACGTATCGCGGATAGCCCAGCAAATACTCGGCGAAACTAGAACATCCCAGAAGCGCAGTCGGATGTTAGCGAAGTCAGGTTGGGAACTAGTTTATTGTGGGCTGGGCCTGGACTTCCTGCTAGGCGCTGACTTGGTTCGCGTCTCAGTCTTCTTCATCCAAGCCACGGGAGTGGATGTGTTGGTGCGTGCGTGTGTGTCCCATCCGACAGGGAAAGGTCTTGGTCAGCCTTGGTGAGTGTAGAGCCTCCATATTACCAGGTTGGTGGTTTTAGATGTTTGTTATTTGGAACATCGTTACAACACAATTAATAGTAAACAATACACCAGTCCATCTAGAAATGTGAATACGTTCTGAGGGCCATCATTAACGATTCAACATAACAGAAAGGGCTTGAAAGCTTTGCTATCCTGGTGCTATACGCAAAAACTTTGAACACTATTTAATAAAATCCGCATAGGTTTCCGTATGTAAGTGTACAGGGATTTTGTATTAGTTTTGGTTCAAACAAACTATATGTTCAGTTTGGGCTATGCGTTTTTGAACATTCTGCATACCGGTACTAGAAAACTATTTTACATCGGCTTGTCTGGTTGCCATAGCAATTTTACATGATACAATAATGACTTACTTCAAGAAGCTGGTTGAAATCAGTGTTAAGGGTAAAGAACATAACAAATGCACTTACACTTAAATTTGATATTATATTGTAATAGAACAAGTTTAGAGGTTATCATGAAATCACTAAAAAAAATGTTTCTGTCATTTGTTGGATAATTTATATATTCTGAAGTTCAACCTCATTAAAACCTGCCTGTGGAGCTCCGTTTGTTAACATATCAAAGGTAACATAATTTACTTAAAATCAATAACAGTATAATATTTATTTAAAAAAGAACTTTTTGAAACATCTTAAATTTTGTGTTAATAAAATTTGTACCATAATATATAAAGATATAGGTATATCTTGTTTTATTAACAAAAATAAACCAAAATTATTTATTAGACTAAGATTTGAATAAAATTAATTATTGAATAAAAAAAATCATACACTTGAAACATTTCAAGGATAATTTCAGTTAAACAATGTTTTATTAGATCAAAAAATCATGCCCTTGAAACATCTAAAGGATGATTTTTTTTAAGTTAAACAATGTTAATAATCATGGCAATGAAAGTTGAACAACATTTACTATATAACAAAATTAGGTGCCAATAATTTTATAAAAAAACAAATATAGTCTTGCTGCTCATAGTTCTAGCACGTATTTATAGAGGACTACCAGAGTCAGTTCTCACACGCGGCAGTGAGAGCTTCGGGGCGGGCCTGTCAATCTTTCTCCCTTTGAAATCTTTCTATAATTTTTTATATTTTTCACTCATCCAAGAGGTATGATTTTGTATTTTTAATATAATTCAAATAGTTTTCAGTCGCTGTTATATTGTTACATATTTGATAAGTTCGTAATTTAACTGTCAGGTGTACGTTTAAAAGTGTATTTCAAGTGTATTAAATCAGCTTTTAAACAGTATTTAATATGCTGGAATAAGAAATATCAAAATCAAAACTGTTATGTTTGAATTGTTAGTTATTTGTGACTAGTTTCAAAGCAAAAACACATTTATAACAAAATAAAACATGGTTATTCACAAAAATAAAAGTTTTGAAATCAAATTAGAGTGGTTACACAATTTTAAACCTAGTCACTTTTTTTTTTTTTTNTGTTAGTTTAATATTGTAGGCAGTACTGCTATCTAGTAACGATAGTAAGCATTTATAGTTAATTTTTTTTCTTAGTAGCGAACGAAGAACGTCAAAAGAGTCGTGAATGACAAACACTCCTGACTCTTTCCAGAGTGGATGAACGATAGCGAAAAAGTAGTGAGCAATGGTGGCGTGAATGACTCGCTCGCGAAGCGAGAGTCATTCGTTCACAGCTCTCGTTCAAGAGTCGTTCAATTTGAATGACTCGCTCACGAGCGACCCATCACTACTTGGTACAGAGCAGAGGTTGTACAGAGTGATGTTATGAACTAGTTCTGGTCAATTATTTGAAGTTTAAAGTTTAAACCTATAATCGTAAACTACATATCTCATAATATCGCAAATCAATAACTTTACAAGGAAGTTTGCCTATTAATTTATTGCCTCTCTATTAATATCCTCTAGCTATGAAATAAATTAATAGAAACTCTGGTTGAACGATATTAAAAATGTCAGAATATGACAAAGGACGAGATCCGAGACTTAAGAAATTCTTTCAAGTATGTTTACAAAATTAAGGTTAAGGTTATTACAGTTTTATAATGTGATATAGTAATAATTTCTGGATATTGTTTCTGTGGGGGAGTGGGGTAACATAAATAGAACCTCGCTATATTTTCATAGATAAAGATAAAGGCAGAATTTAGAAATAATTTAACTTACACTCATGCATTTGATTAAAGGGAGGGTGGGAAAACATTTAGGAAAAATCACTGTCACTACCTCAAACGGAGATTTTAACTTCGTTCTCCTCATCACCAAAACTATCCAGCCGAAGCATGCGCAAGTAGAAACCCAAGATAAGGTTTTAATTGATCAGCCCTGTTGTCTGTAGTAATACTTTTATTACAACTATTTTGCTGTCATAAAACAATCCGGAAGAGGTTACACTTTACATTAGACCTTTTACAATAGTATTTTACACACTAAGTTTCATCACACAATTCCTTTTAAACCATTTTGCTTACAATTTATGTAGGATAAGAAAGAGAGCCCTACCATGGGAAACAGAAGACTTCCAATCATATTAGCGAAACCAGACCGAGAGGTGGATCGTGATAAAGAAAAGCCAAATGAATCTCGTAATCCGCCAAAACCTCCAGAACGACCAATGACTCAGCCGACTATCATACTGCGCACTCGGGAAGGAGAGAATAGAGCCGTGTCTCCTAACCAGCGACCAGCCGCTGTTCTCAGGTGAGAATGGTGATTTAAATCTCCTTTCAAATATTGAATTCAAATTCAAATCCTTAAAAGATAGTAAATTAATTATATTTATACAATTATTTTGTAGCTGTGATTTGGTTGTTACGCTCCCAACTATACATGTCTATATAATTCCTTTTACCAATTGTTTAAGATTGTGGTTAGAAGTCAAGATCTTCATAACTGTATTCCAAATACTTATTTGAGATTTTTATGAATCTCTAATTTCTCGAATACCACAGGATTCCAGCGTCCCATTTCCAAGAAAATTGTAAACAAAAATTTAACTACTGTGCTCTTGAAATAAATATTAAAAGATAATAATTTTGTATTCGTTGTTTAGTTTTTAAAACAAAATCTACAGGATGACAAAAAAAAAGAACAAACAACCCTGTTTTTTATTAATTTTACTTTAATATCTCAAGATTGTTTCATGAAACAATAGAAAATACTTTAAAAAATAACCATAACTAATTTTTATAAAATCGAATCATTATCTCGTATGTCAAACCATGTGCCTTTATGTAAATGTTTTAAAATTTTCAATCAGCCCTGGTTACTAGAACTTTTTCAAGCATCCGCTGATTATTTTAGACTCCAAACCAATAAACTCCTCATGAAGATCCACTATTAGATTCTGACATTCATCTCTAGACATTCGGCAGGATTTATTGTCTAAATAGTTTTAGTCTACTTGATCATGTGACACAATAACTTATCAAAGTTTCACAACATCCAACTTTTCTTCCTGCCAGGAAGGAACCGGAGCCACAAATACCGCAGTACCAACTGGCGGCCAAACACGGAGGAGGGGACAGTAAGTTGATTTGGGAGACCATTTAAAACAGATTGTTTCTCCACAAACCTGACTACTTGTTCAGGCTATCTACATATTTAGACTAACAGATTAATAAAGGAGAAAGGTAGAATTTAGAATGTACTTTCATTTGTGTGGAAGAAGAGTGGAAAATATTCAGGTAAAATCACCCTCGGTACATAATAATATTTAGCACTGTGTCTTACTACCCGTTCGGGTTATACGCTTTAAGTACTAATTACTCTAATGGATTAGGAATTGGGAAGGTTAAATTAGAGGAAGTGAACCCGCATTTTTGTGAAGAGAGAGTGGAAAACCATTTAGAAAAAACCACCCCAAGTTCACCCGACCGAGACTCGAACCTCGATCTCCCCGTCCTCAGCAGTCGAGCTCAACACGACAAGTGCGTTAGCCAACTACGCCACCGAGGCGGGTCCCTCGGTACACCCGATAGAGATTTGGGCAGTCCATTCTATTACAAGAGTGACACCTTAGACCATTCAACCACTGGTATGGGTCTATACAAACTTAAACTTGTATTAAGCCAAACACAAGTTACTATTGCATTTACTTAAATTTAATTTCCTCGACATATTCCTTTAGCTTATTATCTGTTACAGGCTCTGTCTTAAAATAAGAGTGAAGAATTACTCTGCACACTGGACCACTCCTGGATTGCTCAAGTGTAAGAGCATCGGCACGCTAAGCCAAAGGTCCCGGGTTCGATTCCCGTGTTCAATACTGTAAAACAGCACATAAATTAAACTAAAGTTTTCTTATAGTAATTAATCAATCATATAAAACTGAACTGATAATAATAATAATAATAATTATTAATAATAATAATTATTAATAATAATAATAATAATTATTATTATTATTATTAGCACCGCGTCTTACTACCCATTCGTGTTATACGCACTCACGCTAATGTGTAATAACGGTAGGGTGATTGTGAGATGAAATGAAGGACCTACAGTTTAACGTGGAATCCGAACCACGGTGGAGGCCTGGCATTCCTCACATTCACAAGATGTCTTGTCGGAGGTGAAGGAAGGGTTTGGTTATCAGATAAATCTTTGCCGGGACCGAGGATTGAACCCCGGCCGCGAGCATAGAAGTCTGACACCTTACCCATAGACCGCCAGGTCACCGAACTGATAAAACAATTTCAATAATGCGGTGGTTTGCATATTAAAAGGCACATAACGAAGGTCACCTTTTAAATGTGAAGTTAATCTTAAATCGTCCAAAGCAAAGTTGAAGTTGAATTCTAAGATGAGTTTTTCATTGTATTCACACAACACTAGCCTACTTTTAATTTTTAAATTATACAATTAAAGTCCATTTAGGTAAATAGAAAGGTTTAAAGGAGAATAAAAAAACAAAGCACACTATATTATTTTATGCTGACATCTGTATTTATCAAGATACCTGCTATGAAGAAGAGAAGTGCGCTTGAAGGGTAAGGAAGTGTATTACACGGCGTATTTTGTAGCATACTCATTGCCACATACGCTGCAGGAACATGGACATCGAAAGTAAAAGAAACTGGGAAAGTGTAGGTCATGGGAAGGAAGTTTGTGAGGAGCATGTTAGCTGTCACGAGGAGAGACGAGCCTAGGAATGACGTTATCCAGGAAAGAGTAGGAGTACATGAGATAGTAGAGGAATCAAGGGTGAGATGGTATGGACATGTAATGAGGATGCCAAAGAAAATGTTGGCAATGAAGTATGTAGGGAAAAGATCACAAGGGAAGCCAAGAAAAAGATAGGAGGAGCAGATAACAGAAAGTGTTCAAGTGGGAGGAGAATAATTCTGGAAAGATGGAGGAAGATGGAGGCATTTTACTAAACTAACCCTGCCACAGGCTGGAAACAGTTGTTGTTGATTATCTGTGTTCATCCATACTTGTGTTTTTATATATGTCATTAAATCAATAATTAGCATTAAAATATCGTTTAGTAGCTGTTATAAAAAGGATTAACTGTTAAAATATATCATACTTATTGAGACATTCTAAATATATTACTAATAAATCAAGAGTTTTATTCTGCTTTTGAAAAGTTTTGACGTTGCGAAGGCTATTGTGGGTTTCAAAGTCAAAGTGAAGAATCTTTGGCCTTGACATTTTGAAGTTTCTCATATTCCTAGGTCATCATCATCAATTTATTGTTCCATCGAACCGGGTACAATTTTTGAGTCTCTTCCATTTCTTTCGATCTGGATACATTTTTTTCATCATTTATGGCCCTCCGGTCACCCCCTCTTTTGGATGTCTTCTTTTACAATGTCCTTCTTCTCGGTCTTCTCCCGGACTACCTCCCCTCCATTCTCTTCCCCTCTCCATCCTCTTCACCCGCCCGAACCATCCCATCCTTGGTCTTGTGATTTTTTCACATTCCTAGATATTATAACACTCTAGAAGTAAAGATATGCAATCTCAATCCCCAGGCACGAATCCCCTCTCCGCTCCACCTGAAATGAAAGGCTCGGTGAAGCTGGTGGATGATTTCTTCCAGTTTAACGATAGTTGCCTGGAATACTTGCTGGACCAGAACGACTTCATGGTTGTCGGATGTTTGGGGCTTCAAGGGGTCGGCAAGTCGACTTTGATGTCTCTTTTGGCGGGAAACTTACCCAATGAAAACAATAAGTGAGTGATAAGAATTAAATAATCCTCAAAATGATAAATACTATTTTATCATAATCAGCATCTTATTCACTGTTATTGTTGTTATTATTTAGCACTGCGTCTTACTACCCGTTCATGTTATACACCTATGTACTAATTACACAAATGTGTGAAGGATTAGGAAGGTTTAATTTGGAGTAATTGTACCCGCATTTGTGTGGAAGGAGCGTGGAAAACCATTTTAAGAAGGGGGAAAACCTCACTACACCCGACCAGGATCGAACCTCGATCCCTCTTGTCTTCAGCAGTTTTGTCTGTCGCAAGAGTAGCACCTTAAGCCATGCGGTCGCCGAAGCGGGTTGGTTATGGTCAATTATTATCATTATAACTTTATTATATCCAAATGAAATACAAATGCCTTTAAGGTTATGAATAAAATACAATTAAATAGTATGTCAGTTTGTTTCTTGTAGTAATATTATTAGATTTAATTCACTTCTTCTAGTAGGTTGTAAATTTTTTATCGAATAAATTTCAAACCTATTCTATTCTAAGGATTTATTCGTGAGGGGAAAAAAACTTCTAATTCTATCTCAAGTTTTATTATAGTTTATAAAAGAAAGTAAAATATTAACAGGTTATTTTCATGCTCATTTGGGCTATTCACAACTCACACTCAATAATGAACACAGGTTGAGAGTATAAATTTTAATAAACAGGGCAGCATTCCAATAAAGAAAGGATGGTAAACCCACAGTGAAAATGAGGAGTTAGACAATCATATACATTTCACCTTCACCAAACATCACCGCTGAGGGAACTAACATTCTTAATGAAAAAAAAAGCTTTATCTTCGCTTTCTCTCCTTTAACTGTTGCCACCTTTCTTCTCTTTCAACTATATCGTAGTTTGTAGTACTATCTATTTGAGGCAAGACTGGCCACACGAAAACAAGAGAATGACAACACTCTTTCCCAATAGTAGCCATACAATTCCCTCAGAGATGATATCCAATTTAGTCAGGATTTGGTTCTCAGTCGAGCTTACTGGTGGGTCAACGAAGTTAAGCCTAGTGACTAAATTGTTTTTGAAAAATATTTGACTCTTAGTAAATAAATATGATTATTAGTTTTAAATATCAAATATTATCTATATTGTTTCATACCTTTAATTTAGCAATAATAAATAAACTCCCATTTTAAAGTGTAATGTTGCATGCGTGGTGCCAGGAATGCGTACGTCTTCAGGCCACAGAGCTCGGAACATCACGAGAGTGGGGGGCACTGCACAGTGGGCGTCGACCTGTGCGTTACCTCTAACCGCGTTATCCTTCTGGACACTCAGCCCATGTTGTCGCCGTCCGTCATGGACAGGACCATGCAGCAGGATGGTAAGAAGTTCACCCCCACCACTGCCGCCGTGGAGTTCACCCCCACCGAGAACACGATGGAGATCCAGTCTCTACAAATCGCAGCGTTCCTCCTGTCTGTGTGCCATGTGGTTATTCTGGTACAGGATTGGTTCTTTGATCCAAATATCATTAGGTGATTATTATTTTTCCTCTTTCACATCGGTATTACTTGCTCCGGTGGCCGCATTGTCTAAGACGTCACTCTCATGTTAGACTTGACCGCCGACGACAGGGAGATATTGCGAGAGTGACGTTTTAGACTATTCAGCCATCAAAGCGGGTGTGAATAGAACTAAAATTAATTTTACTCCCCATCATCCACATTTCCAATTAGAATAATAATCATGGTTATTTTTAACCACTGTGATAATCTCTTGTATTATTATTAGCACCGCGTCTTACTACCCGATCGGGTTACACGCACTTACGCTAATGTGAAATGGTAGGGTGATTGTGAGATGAAATGGAGTTTAACGTGGAATCCGAACCACGGTGGAGGCCTGGCATTCCCCACATTCACAAGATGTCTTGTCAGAGGTGAAGGAAGGGTTTGGTAATCAGATAAATCCGTGCCGAGACCGAGGATTGAACCCCGGACCCCAGCACAGAAGTCCGACACCTTACCCTTAGACCACCAGATCACCCACAAAGTCTCTTGTAACATGATAGAAAGTAATGATTGTCTGGTTTTGTTATTGGTTAGGTTCCTTCAATCGGCGGAGATGTTGAAACCGTCTACACCGACCACTTCGCAAGACGAGGAAATCATTGAATATTTCCCCCATGTGATGTTTTTACAAAACAAATCCCAACCTACAGATTTCAGTCCTGTACAAGTTCAGCTCATGCAGGTAAAGCTTAGGTTGGTTCAGTTAATACTTTCATTTATATACTCGGTTCTCTCTCATATCGCCGTAGTGTCTTATCTTTTACTGCCATCTGCAATTCCCAGAAGTTTGTGCCATTTGTATTGTTAAAAATAGTTAATTTAGGAGTGCAGGAAACGTGAGAAAGGGGCAATGTTTTTGCAGTTTTTATAGCAAAACACTATTTTTACCAAACTAAATAAAATATTGCTTCGATAGAAACATAGTATAATTTTCTTCACACGGTGATATCAACAGTTGTTGAATATCTGTCAAAAATCTCCTGGTATTTGATGAAAACTTTTTCTCTTAGTTTTAAAAAGTTTGTTAGCTAATGCTGCTATGCTCATGACAGATTAGTTAACAACTATTAACATCACAGTGTGAAGAAAATCATATTATATGTTTCTTTTACTGAAGAAATATTCTATTTATTTTTTCTAAAAAAAGTTTTTATACAAAACCCGCATAAACACTGCCCTTAAGTCGCTAAATTCCTACATCCACACCTCAATGTGGTTGGGCGGGATTTCAAGTATTGTGTTCGTTAAGCTCACCATAGCCGTTTAATGAGCAACCTTCAATGCACCTTTTCAACTTTATTTACCACAGGTGTGACACTTGCCACCTATATACTTAGCGCCTACATTTTCATCATCATTATCAACTGTTTCCAGCCTGTGGCCAGCTCACTTTAGTAAAATACCTCCATCTCCCTCTGTCCTTCCACCAGTCTTCCTCCTTTAATAGCTTTCATTCTTCTCCTCCCACTCACACACTTTCTGTTATCTGCTCCTCCCATCTCTGTCATGGCCTCCCATGCTATCTTTATGCTACATATTTTATCACCGCCATTCTCTTTGGTATTCTCTGCTTTTATATCCTTATTACATGTTTTTTGAGAATTTTACGATACTTGGAATTTCTCTAATACCATAGGATTCAAGGGCTCAAGGATTCAAGTGTACCACCTCTAGAAAATGTTCATATTTCTTCTCTAAACTAGCCTTACTTTAATTTATGTGGTTGAATTTAACTTTTGAAATAAGGGAAATGGGAAAACTAGTTTAAATAGAAGGATTTATTTCTATCTAAAGGGTGGATGAATAAATAAATATTGCTATATCACGTGGCTCATATTTGACTGTTTTAGTCTTTATCGTAGCTTTGTAGTCCCGAGGTGTTTAAATGTTGGCACTTATTATATTTTAAATTTTGACTTTATTTTTTATTTTTCAAAGATATTCTAAAAAATCATGTTACAGCAATTATTTGTGTTTAAATAATCTTTTAGAAGTAAATATTATTTTTGCTTTTAAGTCTAAGAATATTGGCTGCAACAAAATAATCAGCTTACTATAGGATGAGTCTTGAAAGCAAGCCAGTTTTTTTTTATGTGAAAAGAACTCTACATTTATATTTTTTTTAAACGTGTCTCTTTCAGAATGTGTACAACTCTGCGTTTTTGAGGTCACGGTTACAAATCCAGAGTGGAGTCGGCATTGCGAACGGTAACGTTATGAAATGTTTAACACCGACTACATGCGGCGAGCCAATTAATCTATACCTTTTGCCAGAAATTAAAGAAGTAGGTATGGAATCTCGTAACAATTATTCTATTGTTTCTCAATTTACTATTTATTTTTAAAAAAATTTCTTTTAATTTTGAAAACTTTTTTTGATACATTGTTGATATCTAGGTCTAATGAAAATAAAAACGGTTCATGTCGTGTCTTCTAATAAATTGTATTTATGAATATCAAAAATATCTGATTCAAAATTCGTTGTCACCCAAAAATATCTGTAACAAAATTCGTTGCCACCTTTTGAAATTTTAATTATTATTTGAACATGTATACTATTTTTCATTTTATTAAAAATGTGTGTGCAATATTAATATTTACAATTATTAGTATTGTTAGAGTTTAACAGAGCGTTGACACAATATTATTAGCACATTATTTACAGTTCATACTTTTTAACGTTAGGGTTATTTAACAGCTTGAGATTTCTGGAGTTATTATTATTATTATTATTATTATTATTAGCACCGCGTCTTACTACCCGTTTGGTTTATACGCACTTACACTAATGTGCAATGGTAGGGTGATTGTGAGATGAAATGAAGGACCTACAGTTTAACGTGGAATCCGAAACCACGGTGGAGACCTGGCATTCCTCACATTCACAAGATGTCTTGTCAGAGTCTGGAGTAATGAAAAGGGCAATTTGTGTAGCTGGAAAAGAGGAAGGGTGAATCGTATGTATAAACCCACCCGGCAATGATTTGAACCTCAGCCTCCTTGTAACAGGCAATCCAGTCCTTTGTGAGCCTGATAGTGTGTAATTATTACATATTCGTTTAACCTGAACGGGTAATAAAATCCGGAGCGAAATAAATAGCCTAAGTTGACGCAGGGCTATGCGTATGCGCGAAAATTAGATTACATTATATATAAAGAAGAAACTTTAAAAAGAAAGGGACTCATAGCAATTTTAAACTTTATTGGTGTAAGGCGATCTTTTACTGGCTCAATGTGATCTCACTGGAATCTAACTTAGATCGCACTACCAATAGCCCATCACTATAAGCTGAAATCCTTTAACCCGTTCATAGAATGACACAATTTCTGTATGTGCAAGTGCCTAAAAATATTACATTATGTTACTATCTTAGTAAAATTTACTTTACCTCCATTGCTGTTTCCAGCCCGAGTCAGTTTTTTTTATCCAAGCCACATATTTTCCACTACCGGCTTGCTAGGCCTGTCGTAGCTTCATATGCCTTATAATATAACTTAAGACTATAGGACAGGAACAACATCCAGTCCCCGACCGTTAATTCATCACTGAAAGGTTAAACCCAAATTCCACCAATGATACATTTTTCGGCCATGCCGGGAATTGAACCCATGAGCGTTAGTTCAGTAGACAAAAACTCTACCAACTGAGATAAGTAGTCGGATTATCTTAGTAACCTAATGTTCATAATATACTCAATATTTATAGTGGCTGTAAAAATAAATTGGTTTTGAAAAACCTAAAAAAAAAATTCAAGGAATTTTAAAATACAGTTTTGACTGGACACCCTGTCATGGTTTGTTTCAGAGGAAAAGGGTTATTTTCGTGGTCATCCAGGTTTTGAGGAGCTTTTGAGTAAGTTGAGGAACCACATTCATGGAGTGGCACGACAGCCAATCACCCACACTGTACTCTCCGAGAAGAACTGGTATGTTTGGCAAATAACAGTTTTATCTTGGGGGAGGACTTCTATGCCCGACATCCTCTCCTCTCACTCGCAAACCCGCTGTTATCTGAACCCCTCTCATCTCTTCCTTGGGATCCTTCTCTTCTCTGTCCTCATCACATGACTATACCATCTTACCCTTGCTTCCTCTACTATCTAGTGTACCCCCACTCTTTCTCAGAAGTTGTTGTAATCCCAAGTATTTATTTTTCATAAAATGAGATTCTATCATTTTTACCAGTAAAATAAACTGTAATTTATTTTTATGTAAAGGAACTCACTATACCTAGTGATCTATTAAGGGGTTGATTGTCTCCTACTTCATTCGAGGAGACAAGGGTTCGATCCCAATCATTGGCGCTAGTAATAGTTTTTATACAACTTATTTTCCACTCTTTCTCAAAGTAAAGTTCTTCATTAATATTTTAATTTTATCTCTCCTACATCAAGTCATGAATCATGAATATGAGTGTTGAGGCATTGAATTCGGACGAAATAATCTAGTTCCGATTCCATTTGAGTTGACAGGGAGCGAAAGGAGACGAGGTATATAAGTGGTTCGAAGCTCGCTATGATTTTGGTACCAGGTCAACATCAACTCTGCCTTCATTAAATTAGGTTTACAGGCACACATAATTTACCAATAACACAATACTAAACAACAATTTTCAAATTTCATGGATAAAAATAAATACATATTCAAACAAGGCTAGTTTATCATGATTAAAATAATTTGTATAAAGATTGAGGTTTAATTTAATGATATAAATTGATAAACTTTAAAATTTATGCGTCCCATAATTTAAGTATGAAAAACTCAGAAAACCACTTAAAATGTTTTATTAAAAAGCAAAGAAAGTTAAAAACAAACATATTCTAAAAAAATGTTTTATTAAATTAACATGTTTAAAAATGAGGTGGCCCAATGGCTAAATAATTTTATAATAATTGAAATTGTAAAAACTAAAGAAAAAAGGGAAAATCGAATAAGTGTAAATTTGATTAAGAAAGCCCACCTAGGGAAAGAGGGAAAATGTGTGAAGAATCCAATGCTCAAAGATTACATCAACTTCCTTTCTTCTGGCTTCTATAGTAGACGTATTCACGATAAAGGCAACAATGCCGAAATCTTATTCTATATGTGTTAAAATGTATGTGTGACTTCTTCTACTATAGAAGACAGAAGAAAGGAAGAAGATGTCACCTTTGTGCATTGGTTTCATCACACATTTTTACTCTTTTCCCAGGTGAGCTTTTTTCATCAAATTTACTCTTATTAGTATATTTTCCCTTTTTCTTTAGTTTTATCAATTTCCATTTTCATAAAATAATTAAATCAACAAAAATAACACATTAAAAACAATCAAATTACTGTATACACTATTAACAAATATTTTATCACTAATATTACACAAAGGCTCGATGTTATTAGAATATAATAAATATGTAATTTTTTTTTTTTTTTTT
>CABFOW010001700.1:76837-96043 GCA_902141385.1 Timema californicum
AATATAATAAATATGTAAATTTTTTTTTTTTTTTTGTAAAAATATTGGTGCACCTGAGGAATATTTATCACTGGCTGACCACTACGTCCCCAGGTACATAGTCGAGCTCATAGCAAAGGTCGTGTAAATTTTGCTGATATTTTTTTAGAAAATCTATTATTTAAATTTTAAGTTTAAAATACACTTTGTAAAAACAAACATTCTCTCTTCAACTGCTCTCCAAATAATTGAGTGTTTTTAAACATATATTTTATTCTGATATATTTTGTTTCATATTTTTTTTCAAACAGGTTCCACTATTCGTCTAAAGTTTGGGAAGGAGTGAAAAAAAGTTCTTTTTTCATGGAGTACAGCAGACTTTTACCTTAATGTACAAAAATAAAGACTACCTGTAATTATTGTTTTGGAAGTGATAAAATAAAATCGGTTGGAAAAATGGCTTTTAATATATTGTCTTTTTCTTCGTTTTTATTTTATATTCTTTATTTTGTGATTACATTGGCACTAAATATATTTTACTTTGTTGGCTTTTAGTCAGTCAGTGGAAATAGGTGTAATTTATCAATTTAATTTATTTAATTAAGATTACTCTTGTTTTACTATTTCCCGGGATATGGTTCCCTGTTAGTCATCAACCTCTAGCATACAAATGAAATACATATTTGGAAGCATTCTGCCTTATTACTTAGGTATTAATTGATGGATATAATAATATCAAGAATCGCACCATTATCTAAAAAAGCACATTTTAACTAAGTTTAATTATGGCCTAACCTCAATATATGCCGGCCATTGAACTTCAACCTTTAATAATGACTAGGCTCAGAATGATTATCGATTTTTTTAATATAAAAATACACATTACACATATGTATTTATATTATAAGCAATTTTAAAGTAGCATTGCATATTTCTAAAATTGAGTTTCAAATTTTTTTAAATTTTCGTGCTTGGATTAATATTATGAAATGATAAGTTGGAACATTTTGTAATTTCTAATTTTCAAATTCTCGTTTGTACAACTGTAACCTATGAATATTGTCCACATATGTATCACGTTTGGGCAAATGATATTGTTACTATCGAATAAAAACAAATGTAGCAGTAAAAGTGTATTGCTAATTTTGTGAGAGGAAGGTGGCATTTATTGAAAAATAGTGTTGAATGCAATGAAATGTAATGAGGAAGTGAAATAGTGTGGAATGAAATTTACCATGAAGAAGTGTGAGGTGATGTTAATTACAAGGAAGAGGATAAGGTTGGATGGAGGAGAGCTGAGGAAAGTACAGAACGTAAAATATCTTGGAAGCACGATTGAAGAGAAAGGATTTAATGAGAAGAGGACCTGAGAGAGTATTGTTCTTTGGTATACAAGAGACCTACTATGGAGAATAGAAGTGCCCTTGAAGTATAAGGAAGTGTTGTACAGAGGGCGTACTTTGTACCCATTGTCAAATATGCAGCAGAAACATGGACAGTGAATGTAAGAGAGGCTAGGAAAGTGGAAGCCTGGGGAATGAAGTTTGTGAGGAGCAAGTTAACTGTCACATGGAGAAACAAGATCAGGAATTAAATTATCTGGGGAAGAGTTAGGGTACAGGGAGTACATGAGATATTAGAGGAAGCAAGACTGAGATGGTATGGTCATGTAATGAGGATGTTGGAGTACATGAGATAGTAGAGGAAGGAAGACTGAGATGGTATGGACATGTAATGAGGACGGAGAATGAGAGGGTGCCAAGTAAAATGTTGGAAATGAAGTATGGGGGAGAAATATCACAGGGGAGGCCAAGAAAGAGACAGGAGGAGCAGATAAAAGAAAGTGTTTTAAGTAAGAGGATAATAATGGAAGAAATTAGAGGAGGAAGATGTAGACATTTTACTAAAGTGATGCAACCATAGGCTGGAAACGGGCAACAACGAAGACGACTCATACAACAGTTGCTGCATTTGTTTATAATACATTAAGTTTTCTATTATCTATTTTTTATGACACATAATATTGATTTGTTTTTTGGGGTTCATTATTTGCTACTTAACTTGCTCAATAATACGTGTAGTAGTTGAAAGAACATAATATTTAGGAATATAGTTTTTAAATTTGTGCTATTTATAACTTTTTTTTAATCGAATAGCCATTCCATGCCTAGTTTTTATTGATGATCTTGGAAAAAATTCAACTCTACATTTTTTAAATAACGTTTCAAAAAATACCTTTTTATGATTACTCATGCATTGTAGATATATTACTTGTAAACATAAAATGACATTATTATTAAATGAACAACAAAGTTTTCATTAGGTATGATTTAGGAGGCGTGAATGCCGGCCGGTATCCTGTCATTGGTACACGCTATTCAACAGAGTCTTCCTGCGTGCCTCGATTGGTTTATATGAATGTTGGTACACAGATGCTAGTCTCCAATGCTCAGGATAGTCCTGACCTGTATTTCCTGGCCACAAGGAAAACGGAGGGGCGAGGGTATCTATGGAATAACTACGTTTCGCAAACGGAGCTCTCGGCTTAGGCACTCTTACTTTAGGGTGATCCTTGCATGTTAACGGTCTAATACTGTTGCTACTGCAGACCCCGCTGTCGAAACTGTTGCTTGGCTTCCCCGCCTTAAAGGCCATCTTGTAGTCGGAGTGGGGGCGGGTCAATAACGCCTCTGCGGGGTCACGCTCTGTAGATTTCAGCTCGCAAGCGACGCACTGTCTCGAGTGTTGTAGATTTTTCTGCCTATCCTGGTAGGCTATCTCTCCTGGGACGTAATGGTTTGACTGATGTTTGTGATTGCCCGTTTGATGATAGTTTCCGTTCGTTAGGTTGGGTGAACTTTGATGGTGTTTTCTTATCGGCATCGCCGAACCATTGCCGGAGTCGAAACTGTTTGAGGTTGTCCTTTGCAACACTCCAATATTCCTCTTCTCCACGCTCACAGCCCGTCTGTGCGAGGATCCTGAATTGTTCCTGCTATTTTTCTCACCAGAGTGATCCCTTCCATAGGCGTTGTAGTTTCTCGGCAACATTTTGATGTTTTGAATGTTTGGACTGTTGTTTTCTTTTTCTTTTGTTTGGTTATTGTTCGTGTCCATAGACTGATCTAGTTCTTTTAACCTATCATGTATGAGTTTGGAGGACTCCGGTTCGCCCCAAGCTGTTTTGGGATGATTTCTCGCCTTCTCGGCACTTCCCGCCGATATAGACTCAAAGCTGTTATCGGCGGAAGTTTTGATTTTGCTGCTCGGTCTTAGATGCGGAACAGAACCTTGAGAAATTGTGCCGCATCCTGCGGGTTTGCCGCAATCCCCTGGATTATTGTCCGGTGGGGGTTGATGGACGAGGGTGAACACAGCCGGGGCAGCGCTACCGTTGCTGCCGTCAATATGAGGGGATAGCTTGGGTTCAGTCTGATCATGGCCGGGTTTCAAATCCCAGCATATCGCCAGTTGCATGTCAGACACATTACTCTGTCTCTTTAATTTGTTCTTCTTGTCGACGCTGGTGCTAGGTCGACTGCCGTCCTCCGTCTCGGCTCGAGACAGTATCACCCCGGCAGTTTTAGGCCGGTAGATGCGTAGCTTGCTGCACTGGGTAGGTCCCGGGGCCCCGTATCCCTTCCAACCGACCGCGGCCACTTTAGGATCAACGTCGAGCGCCATCCCGGGATGTTTGTCCTTGTTGGACTCGAGCGCACGGTACATGGCATCCTCGACGGTGTCCGGTAGTGGCTGGTGTCTGAGATTGTCTTGCGCGTGCTGCTTGGCCACCTGAGCGCTGCAGTAAGCACCGGCTAGCGGCGGGACAGAGGGGTGTGGGGTAGGGGGGGTGTTCTTACGACTGGAGGTGTTCTGTGGGGTATGAGGCCCACTGCTGCTATCTTTGGAACTAGAGGAGGGTTTGGGGAGGTCATCGGGCTTAGGGGGCGTGGCCGAGTGGCCTCTGACCTGGAGGGGAGAGGGATCTTTTACTAGGGTGGGGGGGTGAGCTGATCTGTGGCGCGAGGACTCTCTATGGCCATTTTTCCTAGCCTTGGTGAGGACGGCAGAAGCTGTTTTCCCTCGATTACGCCGCTGGAAAAATTAAACACACTTGTTAACTAATTCAAATAATTGGCACATCTATGAATGAATTATTATTACTATTTTACTTTTTTTTTACATCAATTATTGTTTCCAGCCGGTAACCTTGATCAATTTTTTCATTCAAGCCAAATATTTTCCACTGCCGGCTTGCTAGGCCTGTCGTAGCTTCATATGCCTTACAATCTAACTTAAGACTAGGACAGGCACAACATCCAGTCCCCGGCCATTAATTCACCACTGAAACATCAAACCCACATTTCACCGTCGATGAATTTTGCGGCCATACCAGGAATTGAACCTGAGACCCTTTGCTCAGTAGACAGAAACACTACCGACAAAGCTAAGGTGTCAGATAGTTAAGATTGCATTAGTAATAAAATACATTTTCTTAAGTTACACCATTTATAATGTTATTTATACATGTGCTATCAACACTTTGCTTTGAAACAAATTAATTCTTAGATAAACTGGCCAATTTTTACTGTCACAGTGAGGCTCTTTTAAACTATGGTTAGGGTTACCAGCCCTTAGCAGATGGGGTCTTGGGAAAACCTTGTTTTTGAGGCCCCCCAGTAATCTCTTTCATGCTCAAAAAAATAAATTTAAAAACTTAATTTTTGTTTAAATGTTATTACAGTAGTTTGCATACCATTATACTAATTTCCATGTGAGGTATAGGGAAATGCTCTAAAAGGTAAATACATGTAATAATCAACGCTAGAAGCCGTGTTTTTATACTTATAAGGGGTAATTGTTTAAGGTACAAACCGGTTAGTGAGTTCAAAAGTTATCTTGAGACATATCCACCATAGACAGACAGACAGACAAACGCAAGTTGGTGTGGTTAAAACGGAACTCATTTCAATCGCTCAACAAACCAAACTACGTTATCATATGTTTAGTGAATGACTTCAGCCTCCATTTACGTCGGTAATTCAGTTTGTTTACAGTGGTGATGGGCGCTATCGAATGATCATTCATTTGTTTTATTCACACACTCTATATATGATAGTGTAAACATGTAATTAGGATTTTATATGAATTTGAAAATTAAAAAAAGGCTATTTTCCTCTTTACAGTGGGGCTCTACTGTATGTTAATACATTAACAATAGAGGTGTGTGAAGTTTCAAAATGGCGAGGTCAAAGGTCAAAACTTCTTTCCTTCGACTTTGACACTCAACAATAATATTCACATCTTTGAAACATTTTAAGGAAGGAAAAATAAAACTTTTACATATAATGAAAAGATGAAATATCTATATCTTACTAAATATGACATATTTCAACGCACACTAATTTTTATAACAGTCACTAAACCGTATTTTAACACAGACTTGTGATTATAATGTCATCTATAACGTAAACAAAATATAGTATATTCAGATATGTCAGCATAAAAGAATATAGTGTGCTTTGGGTTTTTTTTTCTCTCAAAACCTTTTTATTTACCTAAATCCACTTAATGTATAATTTAAAAATTAAAAGTAGTGATCTATGACAACAACAACAAAAAACTTATCTTCAATTTTGGATTTGAATATGCTTCACATGTTTCAAACTTTTCTTCGACTTTAATTTACATTATAGCATCAAAATCGCATACTTTTAATCAACAATGAATTGTATTATTTATATTACCGATATTTCATACTTTGTGTTCTATAAAATAAAAAATCACTTAATTGATCTGGTGCATCTTCAAATCTAAACTATTCCCAAAAATAAAATTGAAAATAACAACCTAATAGTAAAAATGTAACATTTATTTTTTAATTTAAAAAAAATACATTTTGTTTTATTCCTGAATATAACAATATAATAGTGAGGAATTTTAAAATATCACAAACAAGACTGGCTGTCAAAAAAAAAAACACTTGCAAATTATACAACCGATTTTCTGGTCAGATGTTATACAATGTAATTATTAATTCGAAATAATTATATATAAATCCAAGGATGCTCAAATTGGCCACCTTTTGTCTTCACACTTGACAGGCCCCAACACCCCCAGACTATATGTTTACAAAAACAAAAGAACAAAACATAAAAAATGTGCGCACTTGAGAAACAAATCATATGATAAAATATTAACTTACTTTCATGTGGTCAACAAAGCCATATAAATTACTGTACACTATATAATACTGTGCCTCAGGACTCGAGGTTTGTGGGTTCAAACCCAAGTCGTGGTCGACGTAGCCGTAACAACCCTTCCTTTGGAGGGGAAGTAAAGCCGTCATTTCCATGTTGGTTGTGGCGTGTAAAAGAACCCTGGAAGGTATATGAAAATACCTTTCCCGGCAAAATTGGCAGGTCCTTTTGTTCTCACTCATAGAAATTCTTGTGTGCTGATATAATCAGTCACTTCAGAAAGCGTATGTTAAATACCTCTAATAAAGTAAAAGTCCAACATAATTTATTTCAGAAATCAAAGAAAGAAAAAAAAACATAGTCCTCGGTGAATTAATAACAGAAACTTTCTTTAAAAAAATTGGAATAGGTTTAACTCGATGGATTTTGGTTGCCTGACAAATCGAAACACTTCCTCCAAAATTTCCTCTTTGTACTTTGCGAGTGGCGCTAAACTGTTGTACTAGATAGTACACTATTATAGTAGAATTTTGCCATGAAAGAACTTTTAGAAAATATAAACACATCTCTTTAATGGCTAATATTGATACATTTTACTAAATTACTATTATTTATTAATATGTGAGTGACAAGAATGAACAGGGTGAGAGATGAGAGGGTGAAAGGAGTCGTTAAGGAGGAGCCAGTGCGTGACAGGATAGAGAAGTCACGACTAAGGTGGATAGGCCTAAATATGTTTTTATTTATAAATCAACCCTTTCCAGTTCAAATTAACCAAGGTATATCCTAAAACAATAATTTTTAGAAATTCGTTTTAAAATCTGTGTACAGCTTACAAAAAAAATCAACATTTGTTAATATAATTTGAAAATTATATATGGGTGTGTGTGTGTGTGTGCATGTGTGTGTCTACACGGCTGGAAAGTGTTTCCAATATATCGGTGTATCTGTGCACGGTGCAGTATAATTATATTCCTTCTAATCTTGCAATATAGTGGTCAGTGCACCTGGCTACGAATCTAGGGGGTCCGGATTCAATTCCCAGTCGGTACTATGGGTATTTTTCCCCTAAAGAGTACTCATCCCAACGGTTACCAGGCTTCAGTTAACTAGACTCAAGTTGGGTTAACGGTTTCCACACCCTCATACTCACCACATCAGTACATGGAAAGATTCTTCAAGGAAAGGATGTACAATTAGTACATTCGGGCGTTTCCTGAGTAACGGTACATTAGTACTGTATAATATATACGTGTGTGTGGGGGGGGCTACATCTCTCGTAGCCCAGTTGGTGGAAAGATCAGCCAGTACTAATGTACCGTTGCCCAGGGGACGTACTAATGTACTAATCGTACGTCCTGTATTCATGTCCCGATGAGAGATATATAACCACAGTTGCTGAATCCACTAGTGCAGTCCTGAGAAGGTGACCTGGCGGTCTAGGGGTAAGGTGTCAGACTTCTATGCTGGCGGCCGGGGTTCAATCCTCGGTCCGGGCACAGATTTATCTGATTACCAAACCCTTCCTTCACCTCTGACAAGACATCTTGTGAATGTGTGGAATGCCAGGCCTCCACCGTGGTTCGGATCCCACGTTAAACTGTAGGTCCTCCATTTCATCTCACAATCACTCTACCATTACACATTAGCGTAAGTGCGTATAACCCGGACGGGTAGTATGACGCGGTGCTAATAATAATGATAGTCCTGAGAAGTGTATGTAGGTAGAGCGAGTGTTACCTCCAAGGGTGACGAGGAGACCTTGTGGTGGTCCGGAGGAGCCTCTGCAGCCTGTGTCAGCGGGATGTGAGAGGAGCGCTTCTCCCAGGAGCTGACCCGGGCATGAGGAGGCGCAGTCAGCTCCGTGGCTGAACAACCAACAATAATACATCGATTACAGGAGCTCTCTTTATCTCGGCGGTGTCAAAGGGCGTTTTAATTCTTGAACAATAACCGAACCAAGGGGCAGTAATTAAATTGGTTAGGGTTTTTTTTTATAGGGGGAGGGCTTCAGTAGTTTCTTACAATGGACACGTGGATTAAACGTAAGGCTTTTCTGGTCCGATGTTGGAGAGGTCAGGGTTCGGACTCCAGTTAAATGTACTGAGGGTAGTTTATTCTAGATGGTTCCTCACATTCAATTCACTCAAATGTAGTTGCCTTTCTTCTAAATTGTAAGGCCGGACAAGTTGTAAGATGTGTTGCAAAAACAAACATATATAATACTGTAAATGTAAGACCTGGGTGAAACTAAATGGCGTAGGTTCGAGGAAGGTAGAATATTAGCGAGTGTAACTTACCAGCGACCTGAGTCGAGGGCAGGAAACCATTTAGGAAAACTCCTTAAGCACGCATGCCTAGTTTTTGAACCTTGACCTCCTCGTCACAATATTAAACTGGTATCTTTGTACGTATGGAGGATGTTAAATAAATTGTACGTCACAAAAAAAGGGGGGAAGGGACAGTAATCACGTTTGTTGCGATATTTGTCAGGGGTTTTCAGTACTGAGCCTACCTAGCTTGCGTGTGATTCTCTTGGGTAAGTCCCAGGTGCCGAGGTATCGCCCCCACGGGGTGTGGTCAGATCTGTGGATTCCCGGTAGCAGGTGTCCCCTGTCATTGGCGATTATTCGGGTGGTGGTCCGTCGAGCCCTGGGCCGCTCCGGGTACCATTTGGGGACTTCCCAGTTGCCCAGACGCTTGGCCTTGAATTCTCGCTCGAACTGGAACAAACAATCAAGTCGTGATCGTCACTGAGTTGACAGACGCTCAAAATGGAACAAACAAGCCGTGATCGTCACTGAGTTGACAGACGCTCAAACTGGAACAAGCAAGCCGTGATCGTCACTGAACTGACAGACGCTCAAACTGGAACAAACAAGCCGTGATAGTCACTGAACTGACCGACGCTCAAACTGGAACAAACAAGCAAGCTGTGATCGTCACTGAACTGACAGCCGCTCAAACTGGAACAAACAAGCAAGCTGTGATCGTCACTGAACTGACAGCCGCTCAAACTGGAACAAACAAGCAAGCCGTGATCGTCACTGAACTGACAACCGCCCGAACTGGAACAAACAAGCAAGTCGTGATCGTCACTGAACTGACAGACGCTCAAACTGGGACAAACAAGCCAAGCCGTGATCGTCACTGAACTGACAGACGCTCAAACAGGGACAAACAAGCATGGTTTGATCGTCACTGATAAGACACTTGAACTGGAACAAACAATCAGGCTGTGATCGGCACTGAGAGATGTTCAAACTGGAACAAACAAACAGGCTGTGATCGTCATTGAGCAAACAGAGACGCTTGAACTAGAACAAACAAGCAGGCTGTGATCGTCATTGAGCAAACAGAGACGCTTGAACTAGAACAAACAAACATTCAGGAAAAATACTCCCGACATATCCGGCTGGGTTTTGAACTCTGACCGTCTAGTCACCGTACAATCATGTTAGACGTGACTGGCACCTTTGTTTGCACGCCCACCGTTGTTCAATATTTTTTAAATATAAAAACCTCTTCATTTTTTATCACTTCGTAAACCCTGTCTTAATAACGTCCATAAATTAACCCAAAAACGTAATTACAGATAAATTGCTTCCTCGCTATTAAAAATTTGTAAACGTAGATATGTTAATCCCCTTGAAGCAACTGATTTTATTTTATAAAAAGAGAAGACTAATATAGTTTTTGGTAGGAATAAATAAATATAAGTCTTAAGAATATTATTATTATTAGCACCGCGTCTTACTACCCATTCGAGTTATACGCACTTACGCTAATGTCTAATGGTAGGGTGATTGTGAGATGAAATGAAAGACCTACAGTTTAACGTGGAATCCGAACCACGGTGGAGGCCTGGAATTCCACACATTCACAAGTTGTGGTTAATACTCTAAATAATAATTTGTTCGGTCTTCCTCTAGAATATTTTTGGAAATGTGAAATTTTTGGACACATTCTCAGTTGATTAATAATTTTCGTTATTAAAATCGGATTGGTAAAACTTTAGAAATCAATGTCGAAATAAATAGCTTATTTATATAGGCCTATAGATTATTTATTTATAGCTACTTTATTAGAGTTCTATCAACTCGAGATATAAACAATAATATACATAAATATGTCAAACATAAAAATTAGGTAAAATAGCAACGTATATTTCATTATTTAGTGTTCTACTCTTTTATGTCATGAAAGTTATTTTTAAGGTTTTTATCAACTTTAGTATTTTTAGAAACTGAGCCAGGTTTTGTCAATAATCCATATTATTATTTTTTAAGACTACAATCATAAATCAAATAAAGGACCCTCATGAAAAAGGCCTAACCCAATATTTGTCCGGCCCCAAAGTGGTACTGATACTTCAACAACCTCACAACACATTATTGAGTGATTTATTTCTCGGCGTAGGTTGTCAATAAAGCAAGACTCGTCTATTAAATATTAAATAAATCTCTACTATATTCTAACCTTGCCTCCCAAGCACAAAAGTTGTACGACATACGGTACATCAATCTAAGGATTTGTTGTGTTTTTTTTTAGGTAGAATTACGAACAACAAATAGATCCCCGCTTCCCTATCATAAAACATACCTTGTGTGCTTTGTCGTCATTTACAATAAGAAAGCGTGTTTTTTATGTTTGCAAATTGTTAAGTAGGATTAGTAAGTGACGCGTGTAATCGGCAGTGGAGGATTATAAAGTGAGTGATATACTGCCGGCTCACATGACTTGTAAGGGACAGTTGGCTCCAAAGAGTGGCTTCCTCCATGCGCAGGATTACCAACCAAATCTCTAAGGGACCAGAGTTTACATTTAGGGTTTATTTAAGCGATAAAATGGGTCAATTGATTAAAATAAATATTTAAAAGATGTAAAAAAAAAGAGTAGCGCCTACTATTGTTATTTCATTTTAGTTATACTTGGAGAGTTTTGAAATGCGGTTCTGGAGAAGACTTGAAAAGATCAGGTGGACAGACAGGGGGACGAATGAACAAGTTCTAAGAAGAGTGGGTGAGAAAAAAAAACACATTTTGGATGTGATTCTTCGGTACAAAGTAAACTGGATCGGACACATCCTTAGGAGGAACTGTCTTCTTCATGACGTCATAGAAGGAAAGGTTGAGGGAAAGAGGAGCCTAGGAAGGAGGATTCAAATATTAGATGACTTGAAGGAAAGAAGAACATTCTGGGAGCTGAAGGAGGAGGCAGAGGACAGGGTGCACTGGCGGTCCAAGTTCACTGACAAAAGTATGGACCTGTCGGTAAGACAGAACACATACTGATGATGATGATGATAATAATAATAATAACAACAATCTACGAGAGCATCGGTGAAAACGCGGACTAAACGTAGTCTGTTTTTTTGGCGACAGGGAGGATAGATTTCAAATTCCAGGCGGGTATTTTTTTTTACTACCGCATCTTACTACCCGTTCTGGTTATATGTATATGCAATAATTACTCCAAAGTGTTAGAGATGGGGAAGATTGGAGAGAGAGAGAGAGAGAGAGAAAGCGTGAAAAACCATTTAATGAAAACCACCCAGCAGGACGACGCCCGACCGGGATTCAAACTCCGATCTCATCATCGGCAGTCACTAAACTAAACCTACATAACGAAGAAATATTTGATTTATTTGGGCCAAAAATAGGTTTTCTTTTAAAAATAAAAACAGGAAAAAAAAGTACAGACCTTTTTTTAACTCGCGATCTTTGCGAAAGTTCTAGAATTTGACTCCCTGGACGAGAAAGAAGGTGGTGTCTTTACGAAAAGAAAGAGAGAGAAGACTATTATTTGTCCAAACACGACGTCTGTTGCCCGAATGAACCATTCATTCCTCTTTACTCTTCTTGTAATCTGTCTTGATGAATGGCCGAGGAGGGAGTGAGAGATTCACGCGCATTATCATACCGGTCTCGTTACAGCTCGCCGCTAGGGGGGGTAGAGAATAGAAAGAAGGGTCCCTAACATCCATAACCCCCCCCCCTAACCCTTGTGAATAGTAGAGAGAGTTTTAGTTTAGTTTCCCGCCACCGTAATCGCTGTGTTTGACGACTATTCGATACCGAGAGATGGGGGTGATCTCATCCTAAGCATGTCAACCGCTTCGGTGGCCGCATGGTCTAAGACGTCACTCTCGTGTCGGACTGGACTACTGATGACGGGGAAATCAGGGTTCGAGTCTTGGTCAAATCTACCGAGGGTGGGTTTTTTTTTTCATAAAAGGTTTACCCCACTCTCCTTTCATGAAAATAGGGGTAGGTTACCTGTAGAATGCTTCTTTCCTCATCCATAAACCATTATAGTAATTGATGCGGATAACCCGAACGGTTAGTAAGACGAGGTGATGAAAAAAATAAATGTAACACAAATTTTACTAACGATGTATTCTAGCTGGGTAGGGATTGTAGAGATTGTTAAAAGTAATTGCACTAGAATTCGCCTGAAAAAAGTATGGAAAACAATTTAATTTTATGGTTATATATCTAATTCCAAAAACCCCTTTGGGGGACCTTATGAAGGATACAAATTTTTAGCCCAATCGATAAAATGATTTCGGCTCTAGTCGGAGATACAGACAGACAGACAAACGGTTTGCAAAAACCTATTCTTTTGGTTTCAAGGGGTCATGAAACGTTGACTTTTATAAAAATATCGAGTTCACATTTTACAATGATCACAATAATTTCCCTCTTCGAGGGGTCGAGAGAAAATAAAAGTAATAAAACTATAAGTTATATGCTGATAAGAATATACCCACCGAGGGCCGATCAGAGATCTTCCACGAGACGGACATCACACAAAGCTCGAGTTAACCAACAGGAGATGCTTATTTCACCCCAATTAACCACCCTACCCTTGTGAGTAACAGGTGTCACCCCTTCATTTAAAGCCGCCCCTTCACAGAGCCCATATGGTGTCCGCTATGGTTAGCCAGGGCCCTAGTGACACCCTCTGGGGGCGAGGGGGCTAATTGCACCCCTGGACCACGTGGCATGCAAACTAGGGGAGGATGACAAACAACCCCATCCAAACCAGGGGATACAAGGGATGTTTTGGGGGTGGAGACAGTTGTATGACGCTACGTCATCGCTTCAGAGAGAATGTATGTGTGTGTGTGTGTGTGTGTGTGTGTGTGTAATTGAAAAATAATTGTTTCATGGAGCACGGGTCCCAACCGCTAATAACTTTTTAAGAGAGATGTTGATTAGTCCCTGAGAAAATTCACATCTACTCGATAGTTATAAATAAATTAGAAATCAGAAACCCTATATTTTATATTTGACAGATTATGAGAAAGATGTTTTGTAAAAAAAAATTACATTACAGAGTAAATAATATGAAAACTTTGTACTAACATGAAAAGTACAATATAGCGTCAAAAATTTAGACGTCAAAAATCCAAAGCTTCCATAATCCGGATCGCCTGGAAAATATATTATATAAAAAAATAGCAACAGTGGTATCAATATCAAAGACATGATTGCCAAAAAAGTGCAACTCAACTCTTGTTTAAAAAAAATATAGGAGACTTTTATCGTCGTCAGCATTTCACCTTCAGAATTTGTGATATTTAGAAAAGAAAAAAAGGGCAAGTTTGTTGTTTAAGTAAAGTGAAAATGTTTCTACCTTAACACACAAGTCATGAGTATCCTGTCTTTTTTTCTATTTTTACTATAGATACTATATTTTTGAAAATCAGGTCAACTCATTAATCCGTACCGGGTCGATCCTCAATTAGTCCGAATTATCGACGCTCGACTGTAAATTAAAATTAAAGCGTAGCAAATACCTTGATGGATGAGGTAGTGTTTTGAGATATTGTATTTTTTATACAAACTCAATTGACCTGGGTGGTATTGAGGTAAAGTGTTCGCCTCGGGACACGATGTCAATGGGTTCAAACCCAGCTTAGGATGACAAATTTTTGTTGAACGATGAAAACTCGTAGCACAACTTCCTTTGGAGGGTAAGTAGAGCCGTCGATACCATGTCGATTGTGGCGTGTAAGAGAACCCTGGAGAGTATGTGAAAAAACCATTCACGGAAAAATTGATAGGCTCTTTGGCGTTCACTCATAGAAATTCAGTGTGGAAGTCAACGAAGGACTACCACACTTTTTTGAACTCGGTATAAGGTATTTCTACCAGATGGTGCGGGTATCACTAACCAGCCGGGGAAGGACTGAACACATAGCCAGCTCCGGATGAATAGTAATAACATCAAATAACCTTGGGATTGTTGAAAACGATATATAAGGTCAAATATATAAATCTGTAGTTTTTGTACATTATTCATAACTAAATATTAATATCGACAATATTCAAAATTATTCTCAACTACAATTTTTTTTTCAACGTGTTTTTTTTTTATTAATTAAAGCTGTTTTCAAATATATATAATTTTTCTGTCACAACTACAGTAACCCTTAAAGTTTAGCTGAACTACTGTTATTTATGTGATAAATGGTATAGTTTTTACAATAATACGGTAGCCCCATGGCTTCTTTGGTGCTGACTGACAGCTGACGGCTTTGAAAAGTTACCAGACCAAATTATGTATCCCTACGCCGAACCATATGATATGCAAAAACATGTGTTTAGCAGCTGTCACTTCTGACAGTCAAAATTTAGGTATATACCTAAATGTTGACTGTCAGAAGTCAGATGTTAGCTGTCAGTCAGCACCAAAGAAGCCACTGGGCTACTGTATGTTTTATAAACATTCAAAAATTGAGTAACTTGTTACGCTGAACAGAATTGTGTAGGTATAACCATGTAGAGTTTCAAGGATGAGAACTGTCAGTTTGTAAAGTGGTGTGGACGGACGCCTGCTAGGTAGGCAATGTTTCTAACAATAGTGAGCGGCGGGCGGGCTATGACGGAAATGGACTGGGGAGAAAAAAGAGAGAGCTTATAAACGAGTTCTGAAAGTCGACGAAAGCACGGTTTTTCGTCCCGAGTTAAGGTTGGATGTTGTTGCTATGGGATTTGGGTGATTTAAAATACCGACTTTCCTCTTATTATGACTCATAATGTTGTTGACACGCTAGATGTTTATTGATGATGGTATAGACCCGTGTGACGGTTAGATTTTAAGAGATTTTATATTTTGGATAAAAAGTAGTGTTGGTACAAATCATAGCATTTTCTCCTCCTAACTCCACTAACCTTCTTAATTTTTTTATAACCATTGATCTGTGTTGAATAAAATGATCCTATTTTGTTGATATCAGTATAAAAGGTAGGTGAGTAAAATATTTCGTTTTGGTTAAGAATGTTTTAAAAAAATCAACTTTAATTTAGTTGATATGGTGCAATAGATAAAAAAATATCACGGCTAAGATTTCTATATGGCAGACAAAACTAAAATAGATTGTTTTTTATTTGTTCGAGGTGTTTTAACTTGCACTTTTTGAACTGGGTGATTATATCAGCACACGAGAATTTCTACGAGCGAGAGCGAAAGGGCCAATTTTGCCGGGAAAGGTATTTTTACAAACCCTCCAGGGTTCTTTTATATACCACAATAGACAGGATACCGGCAGATTTACATTCCCCTCCGAAGAAAGTTGTGCTACAGATTTTTATCGCTCAAGAAAAATCCTTCAACCCGTGCTGGGTTTTAACCCACGATAATACAAGTTGTTAAAAAAAATGGTTTATTTAAACATTGCTTTTTTTTCTTATTTTCTCTTGTGTGTCTTTAAATATTCACCTTTGAACAAAATATGGCCTTTATAATAGCCGGTTCAAACATATATTTCACAAGTGTTTTTAGGTTTAGGGAAATACTTTTCATAGACTGACGGAAGTTTTTGTTATTGGAATGACGCTATCGTTAATTCACAATTAAATAAACAAAAATCACCGTAACTCGCTTTTAAACAGACCAAGTAGTCGATTTGGCTAAAATATTTTATTTATTATTATTATTATTAGCACCGCGTCTTACTACCCGTTCGGGCTATACGCACTTACGCTAATGTGTAATGGTAGGGTGATTGTGAGATGAAATGGAGGACCTACAGTTTAACGTGGGATCCGAACCACGGTGGAGGCCTGGCATTCCTCCACATTCACAAGATGTCTTGTCAGAGGTGAAGGAAGGGTTTGGCGATCAGATAAATCTATGCCGGCACCGAGGATTGAACCCCGGCCGCCAGCACAGAAGTCTGACACCTTACCCCCTAGACCGCCAGGTCACCAATATTTTATTTTATTTTTATTTCTCGCATGTATTATTATTATTATTATTATTTCAAAAATGCTATAATAGACTTTAAATACGTTTTGCTAACAATTTCATTGCTCTGAGCTAAAGTTGGTGGAAACTCGTCTCGCGAAATGTCGGTGCATCTACTAATTAATTACCTCTCTATTGTGAGAGTACTACGTTTGCAACATCTGACTGGGGGGGAGGGGGTTGTTTTACTAATGTAGCGCACGATGTTGTCGTTTGATGCCGCGTGGTTTGTCTTGTCACAGGCCACGGAAATAGCCGGCATTGGCCGACACACAATACCTTGTACTTATCATTGTAGTAAAGGTGACCTGGTGGTCTAGGGCTAAGTGTCAGACCTCTGTGTTGAGAGTCCGGGGTTCAATCCTCGGTCCCGGCACAGATTTATCTGATTGCCAAACCCTTCCTTCACCTCTGACAAGACGTGTATTAATCACAACTTGTGAGTGTGTGGAATGCCAGGCCTCCACCGTGGTTCGGATCCCACGTTAAACTGTAGGTCCTCCATTTCATCTCACAATCACCCGAACGGGTAGTAAGACGTGGTGCTAACAATAATAATAATAATGTAGTACTTATATGACCGCTTACGTCATGCGTAGCTTAAACACGATGATAGTGCCAACATTTGCGGATAGAGGGTGTCAGAAAACAATCTGGAAGCACCTGGGATCGAGCCCTGGATCTTTGGATCTGTAGCCAAGAATTCTGACCGCTAAACCACAGAGGTGGTCTATTTAAATATAATATTATAATAGTTTACGATTAATTTATATCATATCACCCGTATTAACTGGAACGCAGACAAAACGTTCGGTTCATCCGGTTTGGTTTTCCCATGGACGAGAAGGTCAGGGTTTGAATCCTGGCCGGATGTATTGCGTGTGTTTATTTCCTAAATCGTTTCTTCCTTTCCACCCACACGAATGAAGGTACATTTATTTTAAATTATTTCTTCTTCTCTATTTCGTTAGCGTGATTAAAATACGGATATCCCGGTATGGGTAGTAAAACGAGCTCGGTGGGTGGCTGGAGGGGGAGGGGGTAAACCTTTACTTTTTATATAATGTATTGAAAAGGTTCAGCTAAATTTTAATTAAAAGTAATAGTAATTGACATTTTTGAGAGGGAGTTTACAGGATTCAAAAAACCCCTAAACTACACTTTCAACTCTGTTATTACTTGCCTGGCGCATGCGCAGTGTATAGAATTAAAATAATTACTATTACCACGCCAGGGATTTACTTAAAAGTTCAGCCTGATATTTGCTGACGTGACCTTGAAAATAAATTGTGTCTATTGAAGAGCTTTAATCAAAAAGTCAATTACTAGTCACGAGTGCTCTCGTAGATACTTTTGTAACGCTTCCCTGACAACCTTTCGAAACTCACGGGGATGGGGTGGAACAGAAGGGTTGCATTGTGTGACCCACCACAATACATCCCCCCAGACAATGTGACGGCAGAGGAAACGCCCTCTTTAGTCGAATGCCTTCAAACTTGGACGATCTCACGGTCGCTCGCGCGTTCAACGATTGAAACAAAGTGTTCTTTCTCTCCATCGATCATGAGTAACTTTTTATTTCGGTGAAAGATGGCCGGCTCTACGATTGAAAACAATTCTTACCGCCGTCTGGTTTGATTTAACCCCAAACTAACATTTTCACACGGTCTAAGGTGTCGGGCTCGCGATATACCATATATCTGGTTATTATACGGCCGGATTCGCCGGAAGGAGACGATTTATCACTGTAATTTTCTCCCACCCTATATCCACGCAAATGTGGGTGCACTTCTAAGCTATTCTCCTTAGACTAAGCTGATGTTTAATCCAAGTGTAGCTTTCTTGTAGTTATGCGAACGATAGACATCATGCTAAGAATTATGTCATGTTTTTATCGTTACTACAGTCTTCAGATTTCTCTCAGGAGAAATATTTCCTAAAATTTATCTTTTGATTTCAAGTTGAAATATATCCTACAGTAATTTATTCTTAGATTTTAAGCTTATATTTCTACACACCAAACAAATGAGTACTATATTCGACAGTAAATTATCTTCATAGATAATAACCACTGTTCACACGGTTCAATACATCTGTCCCGCAATATATGCCAAAATGTGTATACGTACTGTAAATATATATTCGTCATCCACCCTAGACTCAAAGAATATTCTTACCAAATTTTGTTAAAATTGATCCACGCATTTGACAGTAATCACGGGGGGAAAATACCAATAGACAGATGAAATGCCAAACCATTGAGTTAAAACATAACCTTTCTCCACTCGGTCGATGAACCAAAAGAAGGGCTAAGGGTTCGGCCAGACTGACAAGCGTGCGAGCGAGCGCGCAAGCGACTGGGTGGCCACACTGGCGAGCGAGCGAGCGAGCGCGTAATTAGCAGACCCTAGTTCATTAGAGAATATGTCTCTGTCAAAGACACTTGGCACATCTCTGCTCCTCTAAAATTCTTACAACAAATATTTTTAATGTACTGAAGTGTTTTAAAATCAGATTAGCCGCACCAGTGGTGGAATGGTGCGTTGCACTCCATAGCTTTTGACTGGGAGGTAAAGGTTCGAAGGCTCAATGAACTGAAGGTGATTCTTAAAACTTATTTATTTAACATTTAGCACCACGTCTTACTACCCGTTCGGGTTATACGCTTTAAGTACTAATTACTCTAATGGACTAGGAATTGGGAAGGTTGAATTAGAGGAAGTGAACCCGCATTTGCGTGGAAGGAGAATGGAAAACCATTTAGGTAAAA
>CABFOW010001700.1:115642-133535 GCA_902141385.1 Timema californicum
TTTTTTTTTTTTTCATTTTTATTATCAAACAAATGAAACTTGGGCAGCGTGGAAAAATGAAATAAGTTTTTTGTTCTGTTATCTCTATTGAATGTACAAGTAGGACATTCATAATATTCTGTTGATAGGCACGCACACTGCGTATACCCTGAAAGGTGATAGTCTTACCTTGACGTATTACACTATGGCTCTATCTTATAAGCCACGACACAGTGTAACCATGTAAGGTAGTCTTGCTACCTTTCAAAGGTAAGCGAAAGTTACCTGCCCTTCACTCAAAAACAATGTAATACGGACACGGCTTACGATTCAAAAATGAACAAATCCATGCCGTATTATCTGTGAGATCACAGAACATGAAAATAGCCGGGCTCAGCCGACACACAACTCCGTAGGTGTCTGTAAGACATTGATGCTCTAACGATAGCTTATGACTCAGAGAAGTGAAAATTTTTTACGAATATGTGCACCTTGAAGCTGGAATTTTGATTTTTTGATTGGATTTTTAAATTAACTATAAATTGGGTCAGAATAAATATATCTTTTTTTCCTCTATGTTTTAAGTAAAGAAAATCTTTGCTCAGGGTAGCCAAGCAATGCATTGCGTGGTTACCCCGGACAACGCTAGGTACTTCCTCCAGTTTAATATATTGAAAAGGCACATTTAGGTTTTAATCGATTGTACTATAAAATGTACATTAACTGTGGGGGTAAATACCCTTACATTTCTTGTGGGTATCAATACCCTTATAACTCCTGTGGGTGTAAATACCCTTATAGCTCCTGTGGGGGTAGATACCCTTACATTTCCTGTGGGGATCAATACCCTTATAACTCCTGTGGGTGTAAATACCCTTATAGCTCCTGTGGGAGTAAATACCCTTATAGCTCATGTGGGTGTAAATACCCTTATAGCTCCTGTGGGGGTAGATACCCTTACATTTCCTGTGGGGATCAATACCCTTATAGCTCCTGTGGGTGTAAATACCCTTATAACTCCTGTGAGGATCAATACCCTTACATTTCCTGTGGTGATCAATGCCCTTATAACGCCTGTGGGGGTCAATATACCCTTATAACTCCTGTGGGTGTAAATACCCTTATAACTCCTGTGGGGGTCAATATACCCTTATAACTCCTGTGGGTGTAAATACCCTTATAACTCCTGTGGGGATCAATACCCTTACATTTCCTGTGGTGATCAATGCCCTTATAACTCCTGTGGGGGTCAATATACCCTTATAACTCCTGTGGGGGTCAATACCCAAAGTAACTTACCTCCCCGCTCCTCGACTATATGTCTGATAACTGGGTCCATGCCCGACACACACATGCTATGTTGTCAACTTGGGCGTTGAGATATCAGTCACGTTCTTGTCTTTAACATCAGGGTCACGTGACTAGACTCGTGGTAGCATTATGTTTGATACTAAATAATGTACCAATGTCTTATGATGAGTACCGGTATGTAACTCATCGTTATGTAATACTCCTCCACTCCCTAATATCTTCATTCCTTTTTGGCCCAAATATCTTCCTAAGCACCTTGTTTTCAGACACCCTAATTATTATTTTTTCGTCGTGTAACGTGAGAGACCACCTTTCACACCCATAAAGAACGACCGGTAATATGTTGTCTTGTATATTCCGAGTTTTACATTCCTTGAAAGCAGGCGAGATGTTAACAACTTACTGACCGAGTAATGGCATACATTTCCCGACTGTGTTCTTTTCCTAATCTCCAGTCTAATATCGTTATCAATAGTTAAAATTGTTCTTAAATATTTAAATTCACTATCCATGTCAAATAATGTTACTTGAAATAATCTCTAGATTTTCGTCTTCAATCTGTGCTCTCTGTGTAAACCCCAAAGGATTATTTTCAGCATTCCCTTCTAAACACATTTCCTTACTAACATCTAATAAAATGTCTTCATTTCTTGCAATAATGATTTATAAATAAACCCGACCCAAATTACAACTAATTTAAGTGCGAATCGTGGATCTAGCTGAATCATGTCAATACGATATCAGTAACAATGGCCAGACACAATTTTAAATAATTTACAACAAAATATAACTATAGTCTAGACACCAGAGCAAAGTGTTGGGCCTGTAAAAATAAGCAACTATAGTCTACTACAATATGATTTAGATAAGATCATTGTCGACAGTTATAAAAGCTAGTAAAATCATTATTATATATTTATACTTGAAGTAATGTGATATGCAAATGTTTTTTTTTACCACGACAAAATATAGTTTCTTCCTACCAGATTCCTAAAATACTCGACATACATTCAAGAAACAAGTGAAGAACTTGCTATTATTATTATTATTAGCACCGCATCTTACTACCCGTTCGGGTTATACGCACTTACGCTAATGTGTAATGGTAGGGTGATTATGAGATGAAATGGAGGACCTATAGTTTAACGTGGAATCCGAACCACGGTGGAGGCCTGGCATTCCCCACATTCACAAGATGTCTTGTCAGAGGTGAAGGAAGGGTTTGGTAATCAGATAAATCTGTGCCGGGACCGAGGATTGAACCCCGACCGCCAGCACAGAAGTCTGACACCTTACCCCTAGACCGCCAGGTCACCCAACTTGCTATTAATACGAAACATTAATTCCTGCGATCCAGGTGCTAAACTCATAATTTCAAAATCCCCCTTTCGTGATGAAAGTTGTTCTAACCATTAATTTGATTTATTTTAAACATACTATAATAAATATGTTAAAAAAAAGTTCTCTTCGCGAACTTGAACTTGAGAGAGAGATTGAAATAAAACGACGTTTCCGGCAACAATACAGACATGGAAGTGTCTGACGTTTTAAATAAAGAACATTACATTCTTAATGGGCTGGTATGCCTGTGGATGTAGGAAGCGATCTTCGTTTGTTTTCGTGCGCTGATAACAAGTGTTGAGCATGTTATTACGTGGTCAGCCTCCCCACTAATTCATTGTTGAGACCCGTGGTTCTGTCCTTTAAGTCATTATTGATTGTGGTAGCACAAGTTGGGACCAGGCACGGGTCTTGGGACTATCGGGAGTGGGGGGAGGGAGGGGGTAAGGGAGGCTACGCACCATACCAAGTCAAAACTCCTCCTTCAAATTCTACAAACGCACGACACAAAACAAGAAGAGGGTGATCCTCATGTCCAGTATCGATCTGTCGGTAGTCTGCACTAAACAACGCATTCGTCATTGGAGTGCGGGGTTCGAGTCCCTGCTACGGCCTGGCATATGACTTAAGTTGCCGGTTTCTTTAATAGTATCTAGTACTGGTTCTCGGTGGCTTATGGTGCGTTTAAGGGAACGTTGGTAAATTTCTTTCAACACATAATAATCACAAAAGATTATTCAATTTTTTTGTGATAGACATCTTGGTATTTGAACAAGACTTTTTTTTATATGAAGAGAAAAAAAATCATAGTAAAATTCCGCGATGCTCATGAAAATGAAAGCAAACCTCTCTACTAGAGATTATTTTTTTGCGCAAAAAAAAATTGTTTTGTTAGAAAAACTGTAAGAATACTGACCTTAATCCTATTATTTATGGCCTATATTTTTATTTCATAAAAAATTACCAATACATTATATTTTAGCCTCAGTAAACACTTTTACAAACTTTTCATGCCACTAAGGTAAAATTTATTTACAACTTATGTATGCAAATAACCAAACCTTTCCTTCACCTCTGACAAGACGTGTATTAATCACAACTTGTGAATGTGTGGAATGCCAGACCTCCACCGTGGTTCGGATCTCACGTTAAACTGTAGGTCCTCCATTTCATCTCACAATCACCCTACCATTACACATTAGCGTAAGTGCGTACAACCCAAACGGGTAGTAAGACGTGGTGCTAATAATAATAATAATAATAATAATAATAATAATAATAATAATAATAATAATAATATGTATGAAAATAAATAAAAAATAAATTAGGATAAAAAATGTATATATTAAGGAAAATTCTTAAAACATATTACTTGCCAGGGCCGCCCTTGGTGGAAGTGGGGTCCTGGGCAAACTTTGTTTGTGAGGTCCCACGCTATCTACACCCTCCTCCCTCCCCAAAAAGAAATTAAATACTTTTTTTACTCATGTTATTACAGTAGTTTGCACATATACACCAATTTTCAGCTGTATCAGGTTATCATGAAGGTACTTAGTAGGTAAATACATGTAATGATTAATGCTGAAAGCCATGTTTTTTTAAACATATAAGGGTTGATTTTTTACACAGTTCTTCATCCGAATTTCTTCCCCGACGAACTTGACCTGTATAAAGGTACAAAGAACAACTTAGCCAAGTTTGAATTTAATCGGTCAATGCGCTCAAAAGTTATCGTGACACATATCCACCACAGACAGACAGACAAATGCAAATCAGTGGAGTTAAAACTGAGAACTCGTTTCACTCGTTCAATAAACTTAAACCACATGGTTATGTTTTTATTATTTTTTATTACACTCTGACAATATTTGCTAGATCGCTTATACAGGGAGCCATATTATACGAGCGCGGAGACAAAAATTTACCATCCCATCTCATTTTTTTCTCTGTCACTTAAACAAACGCGGGGCCTTGTTATGGGAGATATGTGTGTGTTTAGTCAAAGAACACTTTTTTATATTATTATTATTATTAGCACCGCGTCTTACTACCCGTTCGGGTTATACGCACTTACACTAATGTGTAATGGTAGGGTGATTGTGAGATGAAATGAAGGACCTACAGTTTAACGTGGGATCCGAACCACGGTGGAGGCCTGGCATTCCCCACATTCACAAGATGTCTTGTCAGAGGTGAAGGAAGAGTTTGGTAATCAGATAAATCTGTGCCGGGACCGAGGATTGAACCCCGGCCGCTAGCATAGAAGTCTGACACCTTACCCCTAGACGAGCCCTTAATACAGACATTGATTATCCCTTGATTCAAAGGTCTAAAGGTACGCGTACCATAGGTTGAGAATCATTGATCTATAGGTATCGTATTAATAAACTTATTTTCCCGTGACAATTGGGTACAGGTACAAAATTGTCTGTTACCTGATGGACTGTTAAAAACTATTTTCTATAATTAGCGGTCTAGCCAGAACTCACCCTTATTTTAGAAGTTTCCAATTTAGTTCGTAAAGTTTGTTGTCGGCTTTCTCCCCCCCCCCCCCCCNCCCCCCCCCTTTTCCACTATTTTTATCTTCCTGGACTTTCTGAGATTGAAATCCTTTATTTGATGAGAGACCCATTACATCACACCCCATCCCAACCTAAGGGCTGTCCTTGATATAGCAAAGTTGTCGGGATAACTTCCTAGACCTTAAACAATCTATTTTTAGTGCCGCGTCTTACTACCCGTTTGGGTAATACGCTTTAAGTACTTATTACACTGATTTGTTATGGATTAGAGAGGTTAAATTTAAGGAAATGTGTCCACATTTGTGTGGAGAGAGAGAGAGTGGAATACTGTTTTGGAAAAATCACCCTCACTACATCCGACCTAGATTCAAACCTCTATCTCCCTGTCACCGGTGATCTAGTCTACTGTGGCCACAGAATTGGGTTTAAACCATTATTAATATTTTATATAAAAGTGTCAAACATAAAAAGAAAATTGAATGCCCATATTTTTTCACAAATCAAAATCAAAATTTACATAAAGTAATTATTTACTATAGGTTAGCTATTTATTAACACACCATACCAAAAAGCCCATAGTCCTTTCATAGATAAACATACTAAATAAACCATTATTAATATAATTAGATTTAAAATTATTTTCAATTTATTCGAATATGACTTAGTTATGGCTGATTTTCGTAACTATAGTTAATCATTCATACCTCGGTGACCTGGCGGTCTAGGGGTGAGGTGACAGACTTCTGTGCTGGCGGCCGGCGTTCAATCCTCGGTCCCGGCACAGATTTATCTGATTACCAAACCCTTCCTTCACCTCTGACAAGACATCTTGTGAATGTGGGGAATGCCAGGCCTCCACCGTGGTTCGGATTCCACGTTAAACTGTAGGTCCTCCATTTCATCTCACAATCACCCTACCATTACACATTAGCGTAAGTGCGTGTAACCCGAACGGGTAGTAAGACGCGGTGATAATAATAATAATAATAATTCATACCTCAAACTTCGTCTTTCATATAAACCAGTTGAAAATCTAAATGTTCAATTTGAGCAGAATATTTTCTTATATAACGCAGGCTCCACACTAATTACACACCTTAAATTCGTGGTTTTTCCATTTAAATTAAGCCTAATTAAGCAAATTTGGTGACCAACTTTTTTTTTCACGGTTCATTCGTAAATATTTTTGACATAACTCCCCATCTTCTATTTAAAATGTATCATGGGAGACATTGTCAATTCACATTGACATACGTCTATTTTATATTTTTATTTTTATCATTATTTAGCACCGCGTCTTACTACCCGTTCGGGTAATACGCTTTAAGTACTAATTACGCTAATAATGGGTGTAGGAATTGGGATGGTTGAATTTGGTGTAAGTGAACTCGCATTAGCGTGGCGGGAGAGTGGAAAACCATTTAGGGAAAACCCACCACCAGTTCACCCGACCGAAGATTAGAAGCTCAATCTCGCTGTCCACTGCAGCCTAGCTCAACACGAAACTGGCGCGTTAGCCAACTACGTCACCGGGGCGGATGTCTATTGTATAGAGACTTTGAAAGAAAATATTTTGTGATGTAATGTAATAAATAACATCACATATTTCACCCGCTTGGATGGCCGCATGGTTTGAGCCGTCACTCTCGCGATAGACTGAACTGTCGATGATAGGGAGATCAGAAATAGAATCACTGTCGGGTGTATTGAGAGTGGATTACGTAGATGGTTTCACACTCGAGACGCGGTAATAAAAAAACAAAACAAAAATCATCAAACACCGCTTTACCTTTTATCATACGTTTACGGGGGGAAAAAACCTTTTGTTTTATTAAAGAAGTGTGTTTATTTTACAAAATAAATATGAGTGCTATAACTCCACAAGTCCTTCCATAACCATAGATCATCTTATACATAATTATAGAAGTCCATTTCCAGTAGTTTAAATGAAGACTAAACGGCTAAACTGATTTTATTATTATTTTTTATTTATTAGAACCGCGTCTTACTAACCGTTCGAGTTATACGCACTTAACGCTAATGTGTAATGGTAGGGTGATTGTGAGATGAAATGGAGAACCTACAGTTTAACGTGGGATCCGAACCACGGCGGAGGCCTGGCATTCCCCACATTCACAAGATGTCTTGTCAGAGGTGAAGGAAGGGTTAGGTAATCAGATAAATCTGTGCCGGGACAGAGGATTGAACCCCGGCCGCCAGCATAGAAGTCTGACACCTTACCCCTAGACCGCCAGGTCACCATTAAACTGATTTTGACAAACGTCCACTCATTTTAAAGGTCACGGGTTCGGGATTTGTCGACAAAAATGGTTGTTCCTAAAGAAAACCCGATTATTCTTGCTAGTTTTCAACTGTTCAGCTGTGTACACAATGACTCATCCACCAATATCCTTTGTTTAACGGAATCCATTTCCTAAACTGAGGAAATATATGTTTTATTGAAATGTTACTATAATTTATTCTAATTTAAATCAACAAAATTGACCTTAATTCGCAATTTCAAAGTTCAAGTGATTAATTTTGAGTAAATTATGTTGTATTATTTTGCGCATGTATTATACATTCAAACACGATACAATGATTATTAAATATGTTTTGATATTTTTTTTAAAAAAGCAGAAATACTCAGGAAATGCGTTTATTTGTTTCAAACAGACAAAAAAAACCCTTCATTTTATTTTATTCCGACCTAGTTTTTAAATTCAAATCCAAATTTTAAAATTCCGGATTCGAGGTTCATTTGTTCTCATGCACAGGGGATACTATTTTTTTTTTCTAAATTCATCCCTCTACTCATGATTGAAAAACAAACAAAGTCTTCATTTTATTAATTTAGACTTGAAAAAGGTCCATTTCCATGAAATGATAAATATATATACTCTAGCAAATATTTAACAAATAATTGCAATATTTGTGACCTGGCGGTCTAGGGGTCAGGTGTCAGACTTCTATGCTGGGGTCCGGGGTTCAATCCTCGGTCCCGGCACAGATTTATCTGATTACCAAACCCTTCCTTCACCTCTGACAAGACATCTTGTGAANAATCACCCTACCATTACACATTAGCGTAAGTGCGTATAACCCGAACGGGTAGTAAGACGCGGTGCTAATAGTAATAATAATTGCAGTATTCGTTGCACATTCCTCCTAGTATTAGCTAATATTCCTAGTAATATTCTGGTGTGAAATGTACCTCCTGGTTTCGACAGAGAACCACAACACACACACACACACACGACAACACATTGTATGGTATTTACTGACGCGATGCAAGTCAGGGGGACCCATTGTTTCCATTCAATTTGTCTAAATATTGATTCAATCTAGCGAGAATCTACCCCTAAATGTGGGCGTGTGTGGTTACAGCTAACGACTCGCCCCGCTATTGGCCGGTGGGCGTGTCGCTGTATGGACCACAGAGAGAGGGGTTGGCCAGGGATGCTGTGAGAAGGACGATAAAGGATGGGACGACAGATCCTGTATCTATACAGAGATGTAGCTCAGATAGCAATAGTGACTGGGGCGAAGCGCCCGGTTTGCAAACAAGAGTGCGCAGACAGAAAAAATATATCAGGAGTTTGTGTGCCTCCTGGATTTTACAATTCTTGAAAACAATTTTTTTTAATATAGACTCTTTTGCGGTGGATCTTTTTTTTCCCCCATCAAGAGACGTCACAAAACAATAAGTAAGTAAAGATCAAAAAGCATGTTTTATGATCAATAAATAAATAAATTATTATTATTATTATTATTATTATTATTATTATTATTATTATTATTATTATTATTATTATTATTATTATTAGCACCGCGTCTTACTACCCGTTTGGGTTGTACGCACTTACGCTAATGTGTAATGGTAGGGTGATTGTGAGATGAAATGGAGGACCTACAGTTTAACGTGGGATCCGAACCACGGTGGAGGCCTGGCATTCCTCACATTCACAAGATCGCTAAATAAACAACTTCAGGTAAAGTAGTTATTTTATCGATCACAAAAGCTTTTATTCTATTTCAACCAATTTTACCGTGAATTAGCAAAGCTTCTGGGGCGAACCTTTTCAATATATTTATCTATTGAAATTAAATCTTTTAAATCTGAGGTTTATTTACAAGAATTATTTTATGTGTTAAGAAAGTACACATAATCCTAAGCATGCTCTAGTAGTTTATTAATAACAACCTAAACAGGTAGTTTACTAGACTTTGTGAATGTGATATAAGAGGTAGCATCTTACTGTCTTGATTTGCATAATCAGCTTTAAGGATTATTTTAATATATAATATGTTGTCTCAGCTGTATCAAATACCATTTACCAACTGATATTTATAGGATTACCAAATTTTAAAGGTTCTGGTTTGAAACCCGGTGTGTCTTCGATGGAAGTGAAAGTATAATAGTGATTTGTAGCTTAATTTAAGTGTGGTCCCAGATTCTAATAACCCTGCGCGTTTTAAATTACCAGTTAAATCACTAACTAAATAAACAAATAATAGCAGGGATAGCCTCCAAAAGAGTGTTCATAATAACTTTAAAAAATGTCAATCAGCTTCATCATGATTTTTAAAAATTCGAGTGAGCATAAGATTACGATGAGGAGTATAAATGTAAATTATATTTTCAATCAGTTTAATTGTAAAATTCTCCAACCCACAATAAATTTATGGCGTAGATACTCTAAATAAGTCAAAAGTAATATTTGTATGTGTATTAATCAACAATAACAGTTAACAAAAGGTTTCAAAATGTCATAAAACATTATTAAAATAGAATTAAAGTGAACGTTGAATTTTTCCCTTTAGAATAAAAAAACTATTTTAATTTGACAATCTACAGCCTAATTTAAATAATACTGATAAAATGTATGATACAAATAATAACACCCATTATAGTTATAATGTATTATCGTAACTAAAATATGTTATCTTATTGCGAAACGGAATAACAATACTATTTATGCGGTGAGACAAAACAAACAGTGATCTGATTGACCGCCATTTTGTTTTGGCGAGCTTGGTGTAAGGACCTGTCAATAATTTTAAGCTTAACGAAGACTATTATAAATCTTAAATAACTTTTTTGAATGTCTATTTCAGTATGTCTATAGTAATTAAATAAATAGATACTTTCTAAACCATATAATTGTATGAATGTCCTAAAGAATATCGTCTTTTTTTGAATGTTTTTATTTTAGTGAAGACTATCAGAAGTACCCGGCATTAAATGGTTACACCCCTGGTAACGTTTTAATTTATTTCAAACACACAGAAAATACTTCATTTTGTTTCTTTAGGCCCAGTTTTTAATTAATTTATAAAAAGTCCAGATTTTAAAATTCTGGCTTTAAGGTGCATATGCTTATGTACAAGGGCTACTAATTTTAAAATTACAGCCCTTTACGTGCGGTAAATATCGCTCAATACTCATGAGAGACAGACAGACGGACAGACAATCTCTTCATTTTATTAATATATATTTCTCCATCTGACAACAGATGAACTATATTTAAAATGAGTGTTCGTGTATCTATTAGGAATTTCATTTGGTATAGTCCAATTTTCATCATAAGGGCATTTTAGAAAATAAAAACTTTTTTTCTCAGTCAACATCATTTTACTATAGTATTATTGTTATTTTATAGGTATTGATAATATCTATTAAAAGTGACAGCTGACAATATGACTCGACATATGAACATGTTAAAGAACATCTGGTAACTTTTTTAACTGCCAGATTAGGCCCCTCTTATGAAAATCTCACTGTATCATGGCATGAAATTGAAGCCGAAAACTAAAGAGGAATATTGAGAATTAATATTTTTTAATGAAATAATTAGATTATTTTCCTCACGCCTATCTTGTAGATAGGTTTATGAATGCATTACTGGATAAAATGTATTCAACATGTAAAAACTTGATACATATAACATATAATGAGCAACGGATACACATATACTTACTTAAACAATGATTATAAACAGAGCAGTGGCGGCTCGTAGCTAAAATTAGTGGGGGTGCTGCTCCAGAAAATGTTTAGCCTTTGTTTTAAAGTTGTGTAAAAGGAAAAAAAACATGTCTAAATAGTAAATTTATTCAGGAACTTCTTAAAATCTTAACAAAAAAATCATTTTTTACTTACTTTAACTTAAATTGTTACAGTTCAAGCTTGATCTATTCATTTAAAAATGAAATCCATTCTTCTTGTTTTAATTTTCCCAAAAAGTTCAATAATTTTCTCCTTGATCTCTGAATGACAATTGAGGAAATTTTTCTCCATTGAAAGTACTGCAAGCACATTTAGTCTTTCTGTTAAATAAAAGAACCGAAAAAAAATTGAATCAAATAGAATAGCTGGAAGCAGAAAAATAATCTAACTCTACACTCTTCTACACTTTATCACATTCAAGAATATGGTACACGGCTTTTAAGCACAACACACGCTGAGTAAAAAAAAAAACTTCATCCCACCATCACGCCAGAGCCGGAACTGCGATAGCAACAGTGCTCTCTATACCTGGCAGTCTCGCCTTCCTCCTCACTCCCNCTTCATCCCACCATCACGCCAGAGCCGGAACTGCGATAGCAACAGTGCTCTCTATACCTGGCAGTCTCGCCTTCCTCCTCACTCCCCTCCTATGTGCGCACAACAGTTAAACACCACGTTTCTGGCACTGTGAAGCGCACAGTTCCATACAAAGATTTCTGTATATTTTTCATAAACTGGGGGATGGCTACTTAAATACTGACATTAAGTTTAAGGAATATATTTTGTACTACAAAAATTAAAGAAAGAATTAAAGAAAAAAGGACTCATTATATTAAATGTTATCTATGATATCAAGTGGAAATAGGGGGTGCTGCAGTTCCGCAGTGCCTATACACGAGCCGCCGATGAAACAGAGTGCAAACAAAATTCGTATACAATAATAAATTATTAGAGTAAAAGGACCAAATTATTCAAGTTATTGATCTTCTAGAACTGTTTGGAATAGCAAAAGTAATATACCTGTAAAATACAAAGATATACGTTACATTTAAAGATAATTCCAAGAATCTAGTTTCTCAAGACAATATTTAATCTCGTTAATATGGTATATCAAAGAGATTATATGTTTCAACGTAACTTTTGAAAACATTATAATATCTTACTGATGTGTGGTGTCAGTTTTAAAAATAGTTTCTAACTAATTTGTAACTAAAATACATTTTGGGTTCAATAGCCAAACTATTGTAGTTGTTAATTATGGTTATGGTCCCATTTAAATATTATATTTTGAAAAATTGAAGGATAACACATGAACACAGGACTTATGTCTTAGTACGCCGACGGTCTACCGTGGGTCAGGAGTCGTCCCACGTCCAAGGTCATTCTTCACTCTAGTCGGTATAGTATCGTCAGCATAAATCCCTCTAGTGTCGAATGTGGCTGTGTTTTCTGAGCAAGTGATCGTAATGGATCACTCACACGTAGCCGACCATTTCCGCACGTCCTCCACAGACTCTGTCTTAAAATACGAGTGAAGAAAGACCCTGGGCACGGGACGACTTCTGGATAGCTCAGTGGTGAAAGCATTGGCGTACTGAGTCAAAAGGTCCTGGGTTCTATTCTAGTGTTCAGGTGTCATTTTTTTCAATTGGAACAAATAGATATTAAAATAAATGTTTAGAAAAAAATCTTTAGTAAAAGGTAATACCTTAAACATCCCGTCTAGTGTTCCGTTTTAATTGTTGAAACACTTAATATGTTTGTCTGGATTGTTTTAAATTTAAATAATCTAGCTTTAAAATATATTTATATTATGATTTTAATAGCTATTTAAAAATCACTTCCTTTGAGTATATATATATATATATATATTTTTTTAGAGAATATCTCCGGTTTAGGCATAAAAAATTACATTAAAAAAATTGTGTAAATCGGTTGGATAGAAATTACGAAACTCACTGTCCAAAGGAATTGCTTCACGTTTTGAGTATAAAAACCAACCATCAAGCCAAAAACATACATCTTAAGCCGCTTGTGAGGCCGCATGGTCTAAGCCGTCGTTCTCGCAGTAGACTAGTCTGCATCAATGACAGGGGAATCAAGGTTTGAATACCGGTCGGGTCTACTGAGGGTGGTTTATTTCCCAAATGGTTTTATATTCCCCCCCCTGCACACAAATGCGGGTACACCTCCTCTAAATTGAACCTTCCTCATCCCTAACACATTAGTGTAATTAATACATACGCGTACAGCCTGAGTGTGGTGAAATAGTCTCTTATGACGAGCAGTCTCTAGCGGACTTACGGTTCAAATAAGGCACCGTTGATTTTCCTGCATTTAGGCCATATCTCATATTTATAGCAGTTGATATATATATATACTTTAATGTAGACATACGCTAAGCACCGTGTAAGTAAACTTTACAAGAAACTACTCTTGAGTCAAATAGAACTATCGTAATCCCCAGCCTGCGGATACTTGAAAATAGATACAAAAAACACTTATACCTGTGGGATTTGAGGGATTGGAGGGGTCAGTCTCGTCCTGCCTAGTTTTTTTCCTGGGATGGGACGGTCGGGGTTTGTATCCTGGTAGGGTGTATATAGTTGTTTTCTCTCTCTCTCTCTCTCACCCCGACGAAACTGTGGGAACATTTCCTATCATATCCACCTCCCTACACTCGACCGACCGAGTCTGACGATGCAAGGTGTCATTGCGCCGTGAGATAGAAATAGGAGGCAGTTTCAACAACACTGCGGAGCGGCGGGTTGCGTTCTATTAAAATCAGGGCGCGCGTCACGCATGAGTTTTCAACGGAATACACAAAAATTCATACCTAGAGTAACCTCATGGCTTCTTTGGTGCTGATTGACGGAACACAGCTAAAAGCTTTGAAAAGTTACCAGACCAAAAAATGTATCCTTACACCGAGCCATATGATCTGCAAAAACATGTGTTTAGCAGCTGTCACTTATGACAGTCAAAATTTATGTATATACCTAAATGTTGACTGTTAGAAGTCAGCTGTGAGCTGTCAGTCAGTACCAAAGAAGCCATGGGGCTACTGTATATACCTAAATGTTGACTGTTAGAAGTCAGCTGTGAGCTGTCAGTCAGTACCAAAGAAGCCATGGGGCTACTGTACTCGTCTTTGTTATAGAAAAGAAAAGTTGTATACCAAACCAACCTCTTAAAATAGTGTCATATAGTCCCATATCTTATTTATATTAAATGATTCAAATAATAATTATAAGTAGATTTTTACGAAAGGACCGGCTACCAATTTTTATTTTAGTACCGAGCCTTACTACCCGTTCGGGCTGTACGCATGCGTAGTAGTTACGATAGTGTGTTAGATATTAGGTAAGTTGAATTTCAAGGAAGTGTAGCTGCATTTGCGTGGAGTGAGAGGGGCAAACCATTTAAGATAGAAACATCTTAGTGAACCCAGTCAAGATACAAACACTAAACTCCCTGTTTCCCAATAAACTAGATAAAATGAGACTGACGCCTTAGTCCACGTATTCATTAATGTGGGTCTCATTGATGTAGATGTGTGGATATCCCAGAAGGGCAGGTAAAACCTAAATCACGAGAATATAGTTTGGTGCAAACGTCATTAATTCTGAGATACTATCCCTGTGATGTGGGACACATGCAACACTTGCCGACATATCCCCAGGGATACTACCTCTGTGATATGGGCCAACGCAGCACTTGGTGAGATATCCCCAGGGATACTATCTCTGTGATATGGGCCACACGCGTCACTTGGTGAGATACCCCCAGGGATACTACCTCTGTGATATGGGCCACACGCGTCACTTGGTGAGATACCCCCAGGGATACTACCTCTGTGATATGGGCCAACGCAGCACTTGGTGAGATATCCCCAGGGATACTATCCCTGTGATGTGCGCCACACGTAGCACTTGGTGAGATATCTCCAGGGATACTACCCCTGTGATATGGGCCACACTCAGCACTTGGTGAGATATCCCCAGGGATCCTACCCCTGTGATATGGGCCACACGAGTTACTTGGTGAGATATCCCCAGGGATACTACCTCTGTGATATGGGCCACACGTAGCACTTGGTGAGATATCTCCAGGGATACTATCTCTGTTATATGGGCCACACGTAGCACTTGGTGAGATATCCCCAGGGATACCACCTCTGTGATATGGGCCACACGCGTCACTTGGTGAGAGATCCCCAGGGATACTACCTCTGTGATATGGGCCACACGCGTCACTTGGTGAGATATCCCCAGGGATACTACCTCTGTTATATGGGCCACACGTAGCACTTGGTGAGATATCCCCAGGGATACTATCTCTGTGATATGGGCCACACGTAGCACTTGGTGAGATATCCCCCGGGATACTATCTCTGTGATATGGGCCACACGTAGCACTTGGTGAGATATCTCCAGGGATACTATCTCTGTGATATGGGCCACACTCAGCACTTGGTGAGATATCCCCAGGGACCCTACCCCTGTTATATGGGCCACACGCGTCACTTGGCGACATATCCCCAGGGATACTACCCCTGTGATGTGGTCCACACGCAGCACTTGGTGACATATCCCCAGGGATACTACCTCTGTGATATGGGCCACACGCAGCACTTGGCGACATATCCCCAGGGATACTACCTCTGTTATATGGGCCACACGCAGCACTTGGTGTGATATCCCCAAGGATACTACCCCTGTGATATGGGCCACACGCAGCACTTGGTGAGATAACCCCAGGGATAGTACCTCTGTTATATGGGCCACACGCAGCACTTGGTGTGATATCCCCAAGGATACTACCCCTGTGATATGGGCCACACGCAGAACTTGGTGAGATATCCCCAGGGATACTACCTCTGTTATATGGGCCACACGCAGCACTTGGTGAGATATCCCCAGGGATACTACCTCTGTTATATGGGCCACACGCAGCACTTGGTGAGATATCCCCAGGGATTCTACCTCTGTTATATGGGCCACACGCAGCACTTGGTGAGATATCCCCAGGGATACTATCTCTGTTATATGGGCCACACGTAGCACTTGGTGAGATATCCCCAGGGATACTATCCCTGTGATATGGGCCACACGCAGCACTTGGCGACATATCCCCAGGGATACTACCCCTGTGATGTGGTCCACACTCAGCACTTGGTGAGATATCCCCAGGGACCCTACCCCTGTTATATGGGCCACACGCGTCACTTGGCGAGATATCCCCAGGGATACTACCCCTGTGATGTGGGCCACACGCTGCACTTGGCGAGATATCCCCAGGGATACTAACCCCTGTGATATGGGCCACACGCGTCACTTGGCGACATATCCCCAGGGATACTACCCCTGTGATGTGGTCCACACGCAGCACTTGGCGACATATCCCCAGGGATACTACCTCTGTGATATGGGCCACACGCAGCACTTGGTGAGATATCCCCAGGGATACTACCCCTTTGGTGTGGGCCACACGCAGCACTTGGTGAGATATCCCCAGGGATACTACCCCTGTGATGTGGGCCACACGCGTCACTTGGCGACATATCCCCAGCGTGGCTATCCCGACTCAAGGATGCGGCAGTCTGTATCAATATTTGATCGCGGTCTGCCCTCACTGTCCCAAGGCGACGACTATTTCATGAATATTTGAGATGATCGGGGTTTTCCGGAGTGGTTTGGAAAAATCAGCATTCGCCACAAGTCCTCTACATAAACCATGGTGAGATCGCACCATACTTCTTATAGCAGGGGTGTGCGTAGGGGTTGTTTGGGCATGGACAAGGGGTTGTTCTTCGATCTTACAGACATTGGCAATTATGCGTCTGCTTTCATGAAATACTTACTCACTCTTCGACATTAGGAACTTAATGTTCATTGCCGCAAGTTCAAATGTATGCTACCTATCCCTATCTTGAGTTATTTCTTTCCATTCCACCCTGTCCCCATCTTGATATAGTTCTATCCAGCCCGCCTCATTCCACCCTATCCATATCTTGAGTTAGTTCTATCCAGTCCGCCTCATTACACCCTATCCCTATCTTGAGCTAGTTCTATCCAGTCCATCTCATTCCACCCTATCTCTATCTTGAGTTAGTTCTATCCAGTCCACCTCATTACACCCTATCCCTATCTTGACTTAGTTATATCCAGTCCACCTCATTACATCCTATCCCTATCTTGACTTAGTTATATCCAGTCCACCTCATTACACCCTATCCCTATCTTGAGCTAGTTCTATCCAGTCCGCCTCATTCCACCCTATCCCTATCTTGAGCCATTTCTATACAGTCTTCCTCAGCACACCCTATCCCTATCTTGAGCTAGTTCTATCCAGTCCACCTCATTCCACCCTATCCCTATCTTGAGCTAGTTCTATCCAGTCCATCTCATTACACCCTATCCCTATCTTGAGTTAGTTCTATCCAGTCCACCTCATTCCACCCTATCCCTATCTTGACTTAGTTATATCCAGTCCACCTCATTACACCCTATCACTATCTCTAGATAATTCTATCCAGTCCACCTCATTACACCCCATCTCCCTCGGGTCCATTCTAGTGTTATTCTCCCATCTGTGTCCAGGTCTTCCTATCGGTTTTGCCAGTCGGTAGCCTGGGCGAGGCTTTAACTTCTCCGCTTTGTCAGCGAATCATTTTGATATCTAACTAAAAGATTCTGAAAATACTAAGAGAAATAGAAGAAGGTATTCTATT
>CABFOW010001701.1:0-25122 GCA_902141385.1 Timema californicum
TTTATGAGGTAATTGTATTATATTTGGAAGAAGGTATAGGAAAAGTGGATAGAAACATATAAAAGGGGGACAAACACAATATTAAAATAGAGAGAGTTACATGAGTATGTACACTTATTTGATGGGCAATAGGGTTAATAACTAGTTTCCATGCCATAAATCAAACACGGGATCCTTATCTCAGTAGACCTACATGTAATCAACTGAGCTAAGCTGTCAGACTATTATGATTAAACAATGCATTACTAAAACTTGATAAGAAATGGACCAACTCCGATATACACTAATTTAAAACAAGTCGAAAGAAGGATAAGGTAAGATTAACACTCCCTCCCCCTCATAACAATTTTTTTTTGTATCCTCTACAAATACCTCACACTAAGTCAAGTAACATTGCTTGCGCCAGAAAAAGTATTTCTAAAATACATATTGTTTTACCTTGGCCTCTAATCGTGCCACATTGTCCTTGAGAACATTTTTCTCAGTTTCAAACTCTCTCTGTTTACTCTCCCACGTTATTTTCTCCTCCCCGTGATGTCTGTATAAGAGTCCCGTCTGGTGGCGCACAATGTTAAACTTCTCATTGAGTTCCTCCAGGCGACTCTCCAACTTTCTGTTCCTCTCCTCTTCTGTGTGGTATTCCTGAGAAGAATGATAGGTACACGTCTATTCTTTGTAAGATAACAGACTCTACTGCCCATAGGAGGTACACTATAATTTATTGATACAAATCTTGGAAAAAAAATTATGAACATAAGAGAAAATAGAACTGAAAATTAACTGTTAGCATTAATTGTTATAAAGCATTCATTATATCAATCAAACATTCAGTTGAGTGTTAAATTAATGCTCTAGGAGCTGGTTTTAAGTTTGTCTAGTAATTTTTTTGGTGCTGAGCAACCAATAAGCAGTGGTGTTCTAAAATAATCTCCTCTTAATATATTTTAAGCTATAAATAATGTTGAATACACTTTTTATAAAGCCAGATTTAAAATCCAAATCCTCACATCACCTACAAACCCTGAATCTCGAATCAAAGTCTGACATCTGACTCTTGGAAAGCACAAGCTAATAAATAATAACTTTCTCGTATTGGTGAATTTTTTTTTCCTTTGAATCTGATTTAGTTCATATTATTAAGGTGTAGATTAGTGGTCTGTGTCTGGGGTCTGGTTGTTGGGATTTCCACTAATTTTGTTGGGCAAAAATCTTGAATTTGAAATTTTATGGAACCCTTAAATTTTGAATATATTTATGTAATTGAGCTATTCAAAGATTATAAAAATCCATCTTTACAATTAACATAGCACAAAAGAAAAAAGAAAAGAGAACCAGATAAGCCTCCTACAACGTTTTTTGGTGAAGCTTCATAGTTGTTGAAGCCAGATAATCTTTTGAAACAAAGTCAAAATTTATGAATCTTAACACACCCCTATATAAATCACTCACATTCAAAACACGCAGAAGGTGCATGTTTAGGTTGGCGATGACTTCTGCGCTGGACAAGGACAAATTGGGTGGAAGACCCATTTCTCTGTAAGCAGTGACACCAACAGAAGAGTGCTTGCTTTCTTCTAATGATGCCAACTTCTGCTCCAGATGTTCAATCTTTAATAAAGCTTTCTGGGCCTGTTCTCGGCTTTTGTTTTCTTCTAGCCTGTTGTTTAAAAGTAACACGAGGAATACATAAATTAACAATTGGTATGAATTATAAGCTGTTCACAAATAATTTTTTTAAACAGTAAAAAAAGAACATGAATATTGTTTTAAAACAATGTTTTAAGAATATCAAATTCAATCATCATTTAATTCTGGATAATTTATTTAAAAATTAATCTTAAAATATACTATAGCTCAAATTAATATTTGTTAGCTAAAAAAAAATCTTCCAAACATAATCACAGTTCTATAACCAAGTGAAGAGCCTGCTTTTGGATAGCAAAGTACCGCAGAGGGTTAAAATATGACACTTTTCTTTCAAAACATATTACATTCCTATCCTGATGCATGCCCTTGAGATCTGTACCGTCACCAACAGAGACAACAATCGTTTACAGGCCTCCGAAATGAAGTTCATAAGATCAATGTTAAAAAGAACTAGATTAGAGAGGATAAGGAATGTGACCAATAGCAAGGATAACAGAGCAAATAGGAGTGTGCTTGAAACAATAAGTAGAGCTCGACTGAAGTGTTCTACACATCTACAACAAATGAACAACAAAAGGAAGGCAAGACAATAATATGAAATGGAAGTAAATGGGACGAGACCAGTTGGAAGATCAACGATGTGATGGATAGAGCAAGTGAAGAAAGATGTAAAAGAACAAGGACAAGATGGGGATACAATCCATGAGAGTAAACTGTACAAAGACCAGATTAAAGGGAGAGAGCTTACTAACCACACCTGGGAAAATGGAGTTAGAATAGGATGATGATGAATTTAAGTTCCTTTATTGCAAAACTATTACTTCTTTAGAGAGTTAATTTTTTTTATAGTTTTTCAAAAATTTGGCTTAAGCTCAGCTTGAATTGAATTATTTGAGGCCCGCAGGTCCCTCAAAATTACCCAGTTTTAAATAAGTTGAAAAAAAAAAGTATAAGCAGTCTTAATAGTTCCTCTACGTATAATTTATTATGTTAATTTTTTGGAAATTTTTGTTTCAAACACGAAAATTTATATATTTTTTTCAACTTTTACTGTTTCCGCAGCAGAAAAGTAACTCTAAATGTAACGGCATCCCTAGCAATTTACCTTCCCCAGGAATACAATCAGAGCCCCACCTCCATAATGTTGTCTCACCTGGTGGCCCGCAGTTGATCCCTGAGAGCCGTGTTGTTCCCTTCTAAAGTCTGAACCTGAGCTTGCAGTCTCATTGCTGGATGGTACCAACCACTGATGTGTCTGGAGTCTAACGCCTCTAATAGTCTTTCCAGGCACTGCGACTCCAAGCGAACATCGCTTGAACCTAGTGTGAGTGATACAAGATTTTCAATAACAGACTATAGGCTGTGTCATGTCACAGTGTGCTACTTCACTAGCCGCTACTACATTTTACACCTACTTCTATGTTACATTGTGGTAAGGTAGTAGCGATTAGTAGTGGTGTGTACAGAAAATTGCGTGGTTGTGTAAATTGGATTTCAACACAAAATAAATACAGCACACACTGATCAATACATCCACGTGGTGATAAATGACATCCGCTACCGCAGTGTGATTCCAATGTCACATTGGGCGAGTAGAGCACTACTTGCTAGCGGCGAGTGAGTTACGTGACCCTTAAGGTTGGCTACTGGCTAGTAAGTAGCACCAAAAGTTGAACATGTCCAACTTCTCTTTAAGACGCTTCAAACTCAGATAGCATATAAGAGGTATCATACCCAGCCAATATTTAAGGGGTAACAAACTAAGAGAATAATTAATGGGTAACCAACCTAGAGAACATTTAAGGGGCTTCAAAACCAAATTACATTTAAGGGGTATCAAACCTACATATAACCTTTATGGGGTTTTAGACCTTCAATATGTCCAAGCTATTTTAAACCTAGAAAGCCTTCAACAGGCGTTAAAAGAGATAACATTTTTTAATGGGTTTCAAACCTAAAGAAAATTTAAGGAATTTCAAGCCTATAGAACATTTAAGAAATGTTAAAAATTATATTTTAATTAAAATAATTTCCATCAAAAATGCAAAATAAAATTAACTATATTCGATTTGTAATAATCAATATTTATTCTTTTCCTATTCAATCCAATTTGTTTTAGTATTGCGTCTTACTACCCATTCAAGTTATATGCTTATGTACTAATTAGGCTAAGGGATGAGGATGGTTGAATTTAGAGGAAGTGCACCCACATTTGTGTAGAGAGAGCGTGATAAACCATTTTGGGAAGATCATGAGACCACCGAAGCAGGTCGAAATTATTTTATTTAATAAAAAATGCTATTCGTGCACTCCTATCTATATTATTATGTTTTCATAATTTTATTTATATTATGTGAAAAAAATAATTTTATGAAAAATAGCCTTCAGAGCAGACAAGCAATCTCAACCCCCCATTGTATAAGTGCTAAATAAAGGGAAAACCCACTCATTACTATTTTGATTTGCTTGTCTATCCATTCTGATAGCATTAATGAGTTCAAATGCTTGCTGTGAACTTTAAGTAAACAACAAACTAACAAGATTCAAAGTGATTCAAAGTCTATTACTAGAGGGCTTCTTTTAAAATGTTATGAAAGCTATTATAAGTAACCAAATAAATTCTAGAAAGCTACCCAACCTGAACCTGAATGTTCGCTAATTAGGCTTTTCTTAAAACCCGTTGCAACAGCGCCACCTGCCGTCCACGTAAAACAATAACAAAACCTTAAGGGAGGTTTTAGTCCACAAGAAAAGTTTTTATCCTCAACAACCAAGTTTGAATCAATGAATCCACTTACTGAGAAATATGCCATATGTCATCAAAGTATTGAAGTGTTTGTAAATAAGTGTTTGTTTACTTTTATTTGTGCATCATTTACTACAGTTTTATCATATTTATGAATGTTATACAGATTAAAATATAACTTTAAAAATTAACGTTATCAAACAAAGACCTATATACAAATGGGAGGATAACATTAGAGTGAAGATATATTATATATTATATATTTGCATCTAATGTCAATTTCCTGCATTTGTCTTTCATGTTATTCCTTTTACATGTTCCTATCTAAGTATCCTATCATTCTTTACCAATTTCCTTTCTCTCCCTTTTACGTTGATTTGGCTTCCTCTTTTAAAAAGTTGCATTGCACATTTCACAATCCCTCCTCACGATTTTCAGTAGAATGAAACCTAGGTCGACGGATTGGGTGATTACGATAAGTTATCTTCAAGAGGCAGCCCTTATCTCTTTGTCCAGTGGCAGCAATGTAAAGTGTAAACTGTGTTATTATTTTCATTGTAAAAGCTATATTGTGTTCATTCCCTTTTATATGTTTCTATCCACCTTTCCAATACCTTCTTTCAAATATTAGAATGGACCTGAAAGAGATAGGGTGTAATTACATGGACTGGATATAACTAATTAAAGCTTGGGATATGGATGTAATGTGGTGGACTGGAGAGAGCTGGCTCAAGAGAGGGATGGGTGGAGTATTTTTGTAAATATAGAAATGGACTTTTCGATTCTTTGCGTTATAGAATCAGAAGTTAAATTTAAATCCTTACCATCTTGACTGCGGACACTGTCCAGTATCTCGTGCATGCCAGTCCTCAGAGCCTCGTTTTCTTTGGTCACAGCCAACAGTTTTTCCTCTATATACACCATCCCTTGCTTTAAGCTGTCCCTCTCTTCTTCCACACGTTTCACTTCTGCTTCCATGCTCGTCAACCTGCCGATAGCTGAGCTAGATACAGCTTCAGAGATCACCAGCTGCATATCAGCTGTGTAACAAAAGACCCAAAGTACTGTTAGTAAGTGATGAGTTTTATTAGCATATTTTAGCATTGGTGACTAGCTTGTAGCAAAATAAAATTAATGAATAGAGTTGGGTCGAATCCACTATTTTATGAATCTGAATCTCGAATCTGAAACTCTAACTTACATTTGAATCCCAAATCTCAAATCCAATTCCAAGTCTTGGAAAAAATTATAAACATAAGGAAATATACAAATAGAATACCGGTAATAGAAAATACAAATAGTAACTAAATGTTAACATTCTTTAACATAATCCATTCACTTTGACATAAATTCAGTTAAGTGTTGAATTACTGATCTGGGGTCTGGTTGTTAAGTTCATCCTATAATTATAATTGGTTTTGAACCAGCAATAAGAAATATTAGAGCTTTAAAACAAATTGTACTTGAAAAAGTGAGAAAAAAATAAACATTAAAAAAATGTGTCTTTAAACAAAAATTTTATCTAATCTTTGAATCTTGAAAATCCTTAAGGATTTGAAGGATTCAAGGATTTGAGGGCCCATCCCTAGTAACGATATATCTGAACTGAAGTTAAGGATGACTATAATTTAACCTCGTACGAGCTCCCTATCTTGAGGAGCAGGCAAAGCCAAGACAGAATCTTGTTCATCTAAAGTGGAGACATCTGGTGACTGCCCAAGGGACTTCAGTTGTTCACACAGCCTACTCAGTCGCTTACAGAGGCGCCGGTTCTATGAAACAATGCCAACACAAATAATAATTATTTTTAGGTGGACATAAGAATAAACAAAATACATAATTTGTACATGTAAGCATCGAGGTTAAACATTTTTACGAGTTAGCATCAAGGTTGAATATTTGTATATGCAAACATTGACATTGAATATTTAGCTAGCATTGAGGTTGAATAAATTTTACTTTTAAGCATTTAAAGTGAATATTTTTACAGGCAAGCATTGAGGTTGAATATTTGTACGTGAAAGCATTAAGGTGGAGGTATAGGGAACGCAATAAAACATCAATATTTTTTTCAGTTTTCACATCAAAGCATTATTTGGTCAAAAGAAATCAAATATTTCTCCTGCAGAAACTTGTAGTTTAATTTTCTTGACATGGAGAATTCAAGAGTTTTTTTAATATCTGTCAAGATTGTCAGACAACTTTTCTCCTAATTTAGAAAATTTCTCATCTAATGCCGCTATGCTCATGGCAGATATTCAACAACTCTTGCTATCACCATGTGAAGAAAATTAAACTCTTATGTTTGTGATGAAGCAATATTATGTTTATTTTGGTAAAAAAAAAAGTCTTGATATAGCAGCTTCAAAAACACTGGTCTTTTCTTGTGTCTCCTACATTTCCTCCTTAAGAGTAAATATTTTTACAAACTATCATTGAGGTTGAATATTTTTTACATGTTAGTCTTAAGGCTAAATATCTTTACAAGTGAAAATTAAGGGTGAATATAATTTTTTATAAATAAATCTAAGCCTAAAGACCAGCCTCGGTGGCTTAGTTGGCTAACGTGATAGTTTTGTGTGCCAGAATGCCGAGGATGGGGTTTGAATCTCGGTCGGGTGAAATGGGGCTGGTTTTTCCTAAATTGTTTTCCACTCCCCCTCCATGCGGGTTCACTTCCTCTATATCAAACCTCCCCGATTCCTAATCCATTAGCATAATTAGTACTTAAACGTATGAAACGAATGGGTAGTAAGACACAGTGCTAAATAAATAGATCTAAGCCTAAAACTGAATATTTTACATGCAAACCTCAAGTTGTCAAATCCTTAACTTCCTCCAATTAACCTGGCTAGTTATAATTTCCCATCACCTCTAATTGTAGATGAAGTTTGTCCTCGCCTAGTCGCTCGGACTGTTGTTGTAATAACTTTCACCAGGAGTTGTTCTTTCTTCCTCTGAGCCAGAATACCGTCCACCTTTATAGGAGTCTCTGCTGATATTCCGAGTTTCTCACTGTACAACATAAACAACACAGCTTCCATTAGGACTATTTTATACAAACAAAGAGAGATGGATTTTTTTAATTTCCACAAATATTTGTGAAATTAGATAATATTTCAATTCTCAATTACGTTTGTCAAGTTTATGTTTAAAAATGAGGTGGCCCAATGGCTATATAATTTTATAGTAATGGAAATTGATAAAAATAAATAAAAAGGAAAATAAACTAATAAATGCAGATTTAATAGAGAAAGCCCACCTAGAAAAAGAGGAAAAATGTGGGAAGAATCCAATGCACATAGGTGACATTTTCTTAATTTCTTCTGTCTTCTATAGTAGAAGTAGTCGCACACACAAATTTAAACACAAATAAATTAATATTTCGGCATTGTTGCCTTTATCAAACACAGAGAGAGAAGAGGGAATACACTTCACACAAACATTGGAATACTCCATTGTGAATTTTTAAAAAACCATTAGAAAAACACTGTGCCAACTGTTTTTGGGAGTAAATTATTACTCTATTTGTGGGTTGTATGCTCATTGGTACTAAAGGTATAGTCCAACACATTAGCTCAGTCAGTAGCATGTCTGCCTGCTGAGCTAAGGGTCCCGGGTTCAATTCCTAGCATCACCGAAAATGTATCATTGATGAAAATATGGGTTTACCCTTTCACATTGATAACTTGATGGCCGAGGACCAAGGGTGGATCTAGATCATTTCATAGGGGGGAGGAGTGGTCATTATTATAAATAGCATAGTTACTTAAAATGTTAAATTTCTGTTTAAAGCTGTTTAGTAGTTTATTATTTATATTTAATCTTAGTTATGTTTTAAACCATGGTCATCCTCCCCAATTTTTATGAACCATTTGGAGTGGCCCTCCTTCAACAATTCTTTGAAAAATGGTTCCATCTAGAAGCAATGAGTAGTCTTCACCCTTGATTTATTTTTAATTAGATTATTTTATAAGCCATTTAAAGTGTTCCTCGCCTATAAATTTTTGAAATTTGAATACCTCTCAAAAGCTATTTAGAGTGATCCTCCCCTTAATTTTTTATGATAATTAAATACCTTTAGAAGTAACCTTTGAAGTGAACAAAATTTTGAAAATGGAATTATTTTAGAAAATAGATAATTTGGGGTTATTCTAGCCTAGAATTCTTCAAAATTACATGCATCTAGAAACTATTTGGAGTTGTCCTCCTCTAGATATGATTGAAATTTGGATGACCTTCGAAGCTATTTAGAGCTTTCCTCCCCTGACTTTTTCTGCCAGTTAGATGCCTCGAGTCTAGTAAGTTATTTAAATTGGTCCTCTCCAGCAAATTTTTGACAAGAGAATGCCTGTCCTAGTCTTAAGTTGGGTTATAAGGCAACCGACGCTACAACAAGCCTAGCAAGCCGGTAGTGGAAAATATATGATTGAATAGAAAAAAATTACCCAGACCAGAGGCTGGAAACAGTAATGGATGTAAAGTAAAGCTATTAAAGGTACAGTAGCCCAACTAATCTTTGTGGGGTTGGTCTGATAAATTACAAATACACATGTTTGTACAGCTATATAATGAATTGTTGAAATTTCCCAAGAGAATAAATTACCCATATCAGAGGCTGGAAACAGTAATGGATGTAAAGTAAAGGTATTAAAGATACAGTAGCCAAACTAATCTTTGTGGGGTTAGTCTGATAAATTACAAATACACATGTTTGTACAGCTACATAATGAATTGTTGAAATTTCCCAAGAGAATAAAACTTACCGAAGAGCCATATTCTGCTCCTCCAGACTTGTGGCCTCCTCTTGGAGTTTGTTGGAAGACTGTATCAATTCCTCTATCTGGCGATCCCTCAATTGACGCTGCTTACGCAGTTGCTTTATTTCGTCCACCGCCTCCATCAAACCATACTCACCACTCTCATATTCTCTCAGCTTCACTATCATCTCAGTCATCTGAAACAAACGTGCCGCATGTCAGGCGTATAGAGATAACATGATTCATGTTTTTCTTAGTTCTGATTCTTGATTTAAATTTGTGAATTTTAGCCTCGATTTTTTTCCCCTCTTGATTCTTCAACAATTATATTTCAATATTTTTCATACATCTGACTTATTTTTTCTTTAGCATCGCATCTTACAACCTGTTTGGGTTATTTCCCTATGTACTAATTACACTAATGTGCTAGGTATTAAGAAGGTTGGATTTAGAGGTGGTGTGCATGCATTTGCATGGAAGCAGGGTGGAAAACCATTTAAGAAAAAACCATCCTCAGTACTCGCGACTGGGATCGAATCTCGATCTCTCTGCCTTCGGCAATCTAGTCTATTGGGAGCATAGTGCTTTAAACCGTGCAGCTAATGAAACGAGTTACTTCCAACTTCACATTCAAAATATGCTATTTATATATCTAGGGGTCTGCCAGCATCAGTTTTTTTTTTCATTCGAGTTGACCTCAAATGAGCTTTTCATTAAACGCTCAAGAGTCGAATCGAGCTTTCGTTTAGTATGTATATAATTTTAAAACTTAATTGTGTAAATAAAAATATATGCATCAAAGTTATTAAAAAGATTGATTTTTAAATAAATTTGACCCAGATATTTAAGGAAAAGTAATGTTTTAAAATCTAAAATAAATTATGTTTCAACTATTAAAAAACACAAGCCATAGTAAAAGTTAATAAATCATAGAATTGATTTTTAAATATACTGTGATAGGAACCAAAAATTGTATTATAATTCATTTCAATCCTTTAAAGGACAATTTAAAAAAAATATTCATGAATGTATGTGTTGGGGGCCGAAAGGTTACCAACGTGCAGAACATATTGAACAACAAATTGTGTGTTAAGAAAGTCAAATTGTAAAACATTGTTATTCCCAACTATATTTCTGTTATTTGTTTCTTTTACATGTTTTTAAGTGTATTAGTATTCTTTACCAGGGAGACCAAAAAAATTGGAGGAACAGGAGTTGAATTTCAAAGGAAAAAAACTATAAGGGAAACCAAAGAAGAAATGGGAGTAACAGATAACAGCAAGTGTGTGGATACAAGGAGAAGAATAAGTTAGAGTGAATAAGGGATGAAAAATGGCGGAAGGACAGATGAAGATGGATACATTTTACTAAACTGACCCAGCCAAGGACTGGAAACAGTCGATGATGATGATGATTTCAAAAGAAGTGTGAAATGTCCATGCAGTTTTAAAGTCGGGCAAAGGTGGTTCTAGGCATTTCAAGCCTAGATGCAGTAATCAATACTTTTAAAAAATAAAGTAAAAAAATCATACCTCCAGTGCCTTGGCTTGAGCGTCCTCTTCTGAGTCTTTTAGCTTTCCCTCAAGTAGTCGCACCCTCTCCTCTGTTTGCTGCAATACAGCTTTTAACTGGCTGGCAGCAGCTGCATCAATGTCAGAGGACTTGAGTCTGGAATGAATGAAAATCTTTTAGTGATAAATAATTTTTTATAAAATAATACAAACCTGTACAGATTCATTAAAAAATGATTATATGTTTATCAATAAGGAGGCAGATGGCTAAATAATTTTTTTAAAGGTGAAAATGATAAAAATAAACTAATATATGCAAATTTAATAGATAAATTCCACATAGGGAAGGAGGAAAAATATGAGAAGAATCCAATGCACAAAGGTGACATCTCCTTCCTGTCTTCTATAGTAGAAGTACATTTAAGCACAAATAGAAAAATATTTTGGCATTGTTTTATAAAGGCAACAATGACAAAATATTAGCTAATCTAATCTAATTGTGCGTTATTTGGTTCACTCAACGAGCATAAGATTCTGCGAGAAACTTTTTTTTTATGTCTTCATAAAGAACTTTGCCGGGAAACGCAATAATCATACTTTTTGATATTTTGATTATGGAAGTTTGGCTCTACGATATGTACAAAAAATAGGCTAATCCTACAGGGCAGAAAGTGGGAAAATTTTAACTTTAGGAAGCCTCCACATCACCTTCTGGAAATTATCCAAGATATGTCTGAGATGAACAAGGAAGAACAAGTTTGCAACAGCATGTATTTGACGTTGAACTCAGAACAAAAACTTGATTTAGGATGATAGTGAATAATGCAACTGTCATCAGAAGATGAACTGCTAATATGGGATGAACCATAGACTCTACCATAAAATATGAGTGACTATCAACATTTTTATGAGGAATAAATTAAATTTTCAAAATAAAATATAGCCTATGTTACTCGCTGATAATGTAGCTGCTTTATATTGGTGAAAGAATTTTTAAAATCGATCCAGTAGTTTTTGAGTTTATCCATTACAAAAAAAACAAAACAAATCTTTCCTCTTTATAATATTATTAGCGTAGATAAAACAAATGGTTATAAATTTAAGACATGATTTGTATAGTTAGAATAAATAATATGTTGAAGTGCATTATACTAATAACAAGTCAACTAACATAGTGTAATTTTTTATTTAAGACAATAATTTAACATCTTGGTAGTAGAGGCAATGGAGTGTGATTTCGGGAGGTCTTGGATTAATTGTTGATTTTCATAGACTTATTGTTTTTTTCGTAGACTCGCCACTACTGCAAGGTCTATCACTATCAACCACACTAGGGGAAATACTATCGCTATTTATGACTATGAGTTTTGCCTGATGACATAATTTATGTTTTAAAAAATCGCAATACTCCCTTGACCCTTACTTCTAGGTTTTTTTGGGGATATTTATTAAATACGTGATATCCGAGTTTATAATGTCTACCATGCCATTCACAATAAGCAGAGTTGACATCTTGTTTGCTCTTAAAAGTCAACATAATAAACATTTGTTTCACTAAACCATCTAATTTTTTATAAGTATTTATTTATTGTACAATGTACAAACCTTAACAGATCCACTAAAAACAACAATTTCATGGCTACACAATTATTACAATATGTATGTCATGAGTTTAAATAAACTGTGCACACATCGCTGTGTAATTAGGCCGTGATATAACAGATGACCGAATTCAAACTAAAACAAAACATCGCTCACCCTCCCCTCCCTCCCCTGCCTACTTGCCATAGCTACCAGACACCCGCGGTAGGGTTGGTGACTGATGACTTATCACTCAATCAGGCCATTAGCTAGGTTGAATTATTAGATTTCTCCTTTGCCCCTTATCTCAACCTCTGACTGACACATTATCTCAGTCTATAGAAACTGCAACTCTTTGAGCTTGTGTCATCAACCTTTGTTTTTAATACAAATGAAACTATCATATTAGAACCTGAATGTACTAAAAACGCCAACAAAATGGTTGGACTTTTCCCTGCCCCAAATTTTCCCAGGAATGCTTTAATTTCCCCCGAACCTCGTTCACGCGTTCGGACATATTCTGCACCCCTGATTATATAATGATGTGTTAGATATCCGGTACCCATCACAAGACATTGATAGAATAATAAAGTCTCATAAATTACGGTTGGAAGGACATGCAGTGCAAATGGGATATTCTAGAACATTGTTTAGGGTACTGACTTGTAAACCCAATGAAAAGAGACCATTGGGAAGACCTAGACGCAGATGGGAGTATAGCATTAGAATGGACCTGAGAGAAAAAGGGTGTAATGAGATGGACTGGATATAGCCAGCTAAAGATGGGAATGGTTGGCATTCTTTAGTAAAACGGTAATGAACTTTCGAGTTCCTATGCCCTAGAGTAAGTAATTAAGAAATGATGATTTTTTTAAATAAGTTGGTGGTTAAGAAAATACTGATTTTAACTCCAAGGATATTATTAAAAATCTTTTAATTGAGTAAAGCCAAGAAAGAAGTGAAAAAATGACAAAACGGACACACTTTGAAAGCAACTCACTTTGACCTGCGAGAACCTAACTGTTCAATGATGGCTGCACCCTCGTTCAATTCTTTGGTCGCTTGAGCCAACTTGTTCTGGAGGTCTTCTATTTGGTCCTCCTGCTTTTGCAGTGTCTGAAACACACAGGAAGTGTGATAATGATAAATGAAAGCTCAATGGTCAAAGAACTTCCCTCCCATTTAAGGAGCTTTGTTTTATTTGCATCACAGGTTTTCATCTTGTATCTCTTTAAGGAAAACCTCTTTTCACTTTATTGAGGTAGGTTGTAAAAAAAAGGACTGCCTCTTGAAGAAAATCGATTATCACCACCCAATCCCTGAAATAGGTTTCATTCTATTGGAACTCATAAGGTAGAAGGTAGAAGTGTGAAACACGCAACGCAAATTCCTAATACTTCCTGTATGCCATTTATAATTTAATTTGATAGTGTAATAGTTTATAATGTTTAAATTTGATATTGAGAAACAATATTTAAATTGTAACCAAAACATGTCTTAACAAAGGCTGTTTTTGGGGGGTAAGGGGGGTAGCCTTTTTTGCGTCAGTGTGGTATTATTTGGTTATTTAATTTCTTAGGGCAGTTTTTAGTTATTTCAAATTTATCAAGTTTTCAAATCTTGTACAGCTTTCTTTTTCTTTTAATAGAAACTTAAGAATGAATGAAGAAAGGTAAACCTCTTTATGTCTACCATTTTTTCTAAGATTCAGACTTTAATTTGAGATTGTTATATAAAATAATGATTTATATTTGTAAAATGGTGGATTCAACCCATCTCTAAAGCTAGGTGAATAATATAGACTCACCTGTGTCAGCAAGGCCACCCTACTCCTTTCTGTGTCTATCTGTATGTTAGGAGCCTGAGCCGCTAATAAGAAGAGTCGAGATTGAAGCTCCTCAATTTCTGCGTCTTTCTCCTCCATTACTCTCTAATTAGAGCAACCAATATAAATTCAGGTTAATTATTTTTAAACACAATAAAATCATGTGTGTCTATAAACAAACAACAGTTGAGGTTAAGTAATTCAGTTTATTTCATTATGATTCTGTGTTTGTAATTTTTCCAATGTCTGACAGTGGAACCACTCCAACCAGGTATTTAAAATATTTTGTAAAAAAAACGGATTTTTTTTAACACAAGCATGAATTTATAAGAAATTTTTTTGATAAAATATAAATTTGTAAACATATTCAACCATATTCGACATATTGAACCATAATAGACAACATACATACCTAACACATTTCTTTTAGAGGGTAGGCAAAGAAAACTGAGCATATAGCTTAAAAAAACAATAACTCCATGATTAATTCATCCTCACTAACCTTCTCCACACTTCACTATCCTTGCATAATCCCTTCGCTTCAACAACATCCATGTACCAGTTCATAATGCTCTTTTATTTTTAAAACTCTGAAAATTTTTCTTTTTTGCACAACATTCACCCCCCTCTTAAATCTCCTACCCCCTTCTTTTGATCCACATACACACTCCATCACCATATATTTGCTTCGTAACTTGATCCACACTCATCCTCTCTATATGCCCAAGACAATGTAAGACGCTTCTTTCACACTGACCTATTAGATTCCCTTTAAAACCACACTCTTTGAGCACCTATTCATTACTGACTGCGTTCATACGAGTTTTTTTTTCACATTCATTTCTTAAATATCTCATTCGAACCACATTAATCTTGCTCTTGTTTTTCTCATGACAAACCCACACTTAACATCTATACAACAATGTTGGCGTTAGAACACTTTTATATACTGTGATACTTTGCCTCTTTTGATACTACAACATTATTTGCCATAGTCTACATACATCCAACTTCTCTCCAAAATGTTCACCTATCTGAGGATTTCACCATCCATCCTTCCATTTTTACAGAACGTTCTGCACAGATACATAAAATTATTTACTTGTTCCAGTAGTTTTTTATTTATACTAAGTTGACCATAATTTTCTCATCTGTCATTATCAAAAACTATCACCACAGTTTTGGAGACATCCAATATTACAAATAATTATCAACAATTAACAAAATTGGTTAGAAAATGAATAATTTTGGTAACCAAAATCCAGGGTTGTGTAAATCTTCAAAGACTTTGATTTGAGGGGGAAAATATTCTGATTAGACAAATTATAAAAATCACCAATAAAAATGTTAATAAGTAAGACATTGATTTTGTTACTATTGGGCTCAGAGTGTTTAAGTAAATGAATACAATTACTGTACCTTCCACTCTTGCACCCTGGTGTCTAAGGCTTCACTGAAGTGGTCCAAACGAGAGTCGCGGTCAAGTTTTTGATCCACCAGTTCCTTCACTTGAGTCCTTAAAGCAAAGTTCTGCTCCTCCAAAGTGTTCAACTTATCTGTAAAGAAAATAACATCAATTTACCACCACATGGCGCAAGAAATGATTGATCAGTTTTACTGAGAATATACACACTGGAAAAACAGCAATGTCTCAAAACTTATGGTCGTCTTCGTCGCTGTTGTTGTAGTGAACAGTTTCCAGCCACTAGCTGTGTTATCTGATAGCTAGTGATCTTAATTGATCACACATATGTAGCTGATAATTTCCACATGCCTATCACAGATTCTGCATTTTTTATTTATTTTGCTATTTATTGGCCTGGCATCTTACAACTTTAAAACCAAGCCGTTTTGTAACGTGCCATCGATATGCCTTCACGTTGAGAGCCATTTGTAATGTACTTTTGGATGCCCCTAGTTGAGACGTCAATTGTAACGTTCTACCTTCACTGTGGTTTGAAGAATATATATATTACAAATAAATGTTGTAGAAGAGATACTTTTGTATAAACTTTAATGGTATAATGTATTACATATCACTGTCGTTTGAAAAAGAAGAATGAGAACCATTTAGGTGAAAACACCTTTGCCGTGATTCCAAACACAACCAACCTAACATTCTCAAACTATACGAGGTTGATGCTGTAATGTACTACATATCTCTCTCGTCTGAGGAAGAAGAAAGGACTGACGCCTCTACAAAGCTAGCGTCTTCTTGAGTCGAGAAGTGTGAACCCCGTAGTTCACACTCTCGAACCCAGACCACTCTTTGCTTTCTTTCCATCGACCAATGGGGTTAGTTTCTTTTAGCGCGTATATTAAGAAAACAGACGAATTATTCTGCACCTGCTATTAAATTACTGCGTAAATACAACCCGGAAACAAAACCATGCTTCTGACACGTGCAGCTAAATGAAAGAAAAAAAAGGAACTTGGCCGTAGTCTAGAAAAGATGAGTTTACTTTATATTAACTGAAAAGAAGAAATATTAATATATTTACTTTAAAATATGATCTCGAATATTAAAAAAGACAGGAAAAATCGATATCATTACAGTTTTATTCACAAACTTTTCACAATTTACTTATATCAGTTGTTTCTATTTTATTTACATCTAACAGGTTTTAGCACTTAACCTACATTTTGAGAAAACAAACTTACTCTCCTTCCAGTTGGTCCGCCCCGAGTGTATATTACTTCCCCGGTACCCTCCCCCGCTGGCCACTCCCCCAGACAGAGTACCCACCCTGCCCGACAGAGAACCCAGCGGAGGCGGGCATCCCCCTATCCGCCACCTGGGAAGGCGCCCTATTGGAGTTAGTGCTCCCTCTACTTCATAGCATCACCACTTCTGTGTCCCACCCTTTTAAGATAGTTGTAAGCTTCTTTCTCCTAACCTACCCCCTTTCTTATACCCTCCCTTCCTAGTGCCTATTACCCCAATCCTAAGTTAATCTTAACCTAACCTAATTCTAAATACATTGCTCCCTTGAGCACTCTGGGGTAATCCATTTGCCCCGATGGTACAAGGGGGCTGCGGGGCAGCCGCCTATCTCCATCTTGACGCAGAGGACCCCTTCTAGACCTGATCTCACTTCTCTTGTTACCAAAAGGATGGATCTCCAGCCACGGGATACCCCTCTGCGTCTATTACAACTATCCTCTGCCCTTCCTTGTACTCAGCTGGAATGCTGATCCTTCAGGGTAGCTGACCTGGCATCCCAGTCCAATATTTACCTTACTTGCAACCTACCGCCATCCTAACTTATTTCCCATAAAAGGTTGCTATTTTTCCCCTCACGAGCAACCTGCCAACTTTAACAGCTTCAATCGCTTCCCGCTGAGACTACACCACCATTAGCCCCCGCCCCGCTCCCCGCTTCCCCACTCTCATCACCTTACACCTCCTCATCATTATCACTTTCATTGTCACTGGTCTCACCCTCCCCCCCCCCNTCTGTCCAGGAATCTCCATTTGGTGGGGTCTCTTAGTACTCCTCCCACCAATCTTCCTTGCATTTCTTGCTGGTTCGGCCTTCTGATCTCCGCCGTTCGGGTACACTCTAATACCACATGCTCAGAAGTACCCACTTCACCACACTCCACGCTTCCGACTCGACCAGCCCCATCCTCCATAAGGATTCTGGGTATGGTCCCTTCCCTGTGATGAACTGGACTAGACCCTGGGAAGGTTCCAGATGCACATTATCAACCCTTTCAACCACATTAGGAAAGAGTTTATACATTCTCCTTCCAGTTTCACTATCCTCCCAGCGTCTTTGCCATTCACTCCACAGCGAGATTTCTGCATCAGCGGATGTTTCCACCTCCGGTGAGGTGAGTATCTTTACCCTGTCCAACTTATTCTTCCTCATCCAGTAACCAATTGCCATTTTTCTTACTAGGAGATCCAACGGCCAGATACCCAGGGCCACACACAACGCGTCCGTTGCCACAGTCCGATAGGCCCCCGAAATTCTCAGGAGGACATTCCTTTGAATGCTCCTGACAGCCCTAGCTGGCACGACATTGTTTAACCTATGGGCCCAGACACATGCCGCATATCCCACAATGGAGAGCAAGATCGCCTGATGGTATAGTTTAATTACTCGCATAGGCATATGGAACCTCCTCTGCCAAATGCCTACTATTTTATTCATTACCCTCTGTGCTCTCCCTGTCACTTCCTCAATGTGCGCCGTAAAATTCCTATTTTCATCAACTGTGACTCCCAGACACCTAATCGTTCGACTCCTTCTCAGATTCCTTCCTTCCACCTTTATTGCGGGGTCTCTCGCCATTTTCCCCCTAAGCAACATGTACGTTGTCTTCGCCGGTGCCATCTTCAGTTTGACACTGTTACACCATCTCCCCAGTCTATCAAGCACTGCATTGGCTTTCTCCTCTAGACTCCTTCTTGATCTACCCTCTATTATGATAAGAAGTTCGTCTGCGAAGGCAACTAGTCCATGTGTTTCGGGAAGGACTTCTAACTCCTGCAATCCCGGCTCAAGTCCCACATCCCAGAATACCGGCCCGCATACAGAGCCCTGGGGACACCCCTTAGTCAATTTCTTTTGTACACTGTATCCCGAACACTTCAAGGTAGCGTACCTGTCCCGACAATAGTCCTTCAAACTCCTGTACAGATTTCCTGGGCATTGCAATTCCCGTAGCCGATTAAACCGCGCCAACCACCATTAATTGTCGAACGCCCCCGAGATGTCCACAAACACGCCCAATACATACTTGTCCACAGCCGAGTCAATCAGCTCCATTGCTCTAGAGATGGCATCCCCAGTTGATCTACCTCTTTGAAAGCCATACTGCTACTGGTGCATGCCCACCCATGTCCTGTGCGCTAGAAGCCTTTCGCACAGTATCTTCTCCTGGAGTTTCCCAGACGTATTTAGCAGACAGATGGGCCTATATGACTTAGGATGAAGCGGATCCTTATCATCCCCCTTACTCAGCACAATTACCTCGCTCTGCTTCCAGACGTTAGGGATTCTGCCCTGAGCAAGGCAGTCGTTTAGTAAGCCCACAAGGGAGGGAGCTTTGAGGTCCGCCATCTTTTGTAGCGCCTCGACCCTTATCCCATCTGGTCCAGGTGCATTCTTCCTTCCCATTCGAGCAATGGTTCTGACCACCTCGTCCCGACCAACCGGGTCCACTCGACCCTCATTCTCATACACGTCCTGAGTCAATGCCTCTCTTAGCATACTTTTCTCCACACTGTCCCTATCCTCCTCATCATCAGGTAACAATGTCTCCATCAACAGCAGAGCAGATTCTTCCCAGTTCTTCGTGGTGCTGCCATCCTCTCTCCTCAACGTTGATAGCATCGTAGGCGGTCTGATCTTTACTACTGCTATCTTAAACAGTATTCCTCGTTGAATTTCATCTTTCACACACCTCTCCCAGCTGTTTATCTTTTCCTCCAATAACCCCTCCTCCAATTCCTTTTTCCTCTCCCTGTATATGCCCAACAGCACCACTCGATCAACTGGGTCCTGGCACCTTTGGTACCTCTTTCGGGATCTTCTTGCCCTAGCCCGAAGACCCTGCAGTATATCATTCCATGGTTTATTCCCAACCCTGGTATCTCCTCTAATCACTGGGATGGATTTCCTCATTGCCTCCTGCAGGAACTCTGTCAGTTCTTTTGCTTTGACGTTGACATTGTCCCCCATCTCAACCGGGTTTGGCAGTATCAATTCCCCTCTCATTTTTCCCCAAATCGCTCTATTCATGTCATACCTTATAATTTCCCCTCTCTTATTTACATCTGCCACCCTCCCCATGGCAATGTCAAACACGATCAGGTTGTGATCACTTATTGTAGTGTTATTAATCACCCTCTATCCTTAAACCATGGCCACCGGCCCGGCGTTGCATAGCGTAACATCGATGTTAGTAGTCACTCCATCCCTCCCCCTATAAGTTGGGGGATTATCCGGCTGGTTTGCAACCTCCAGTCCATGCCCATAGATGAATTCTTCGAGGGTTCTTCCCCTTCTACACGGTCTACCAGCATCATTCCTTCTATCCCTTCTGATCGCAATATGACTATGCCATATGGGAGACTTAGCATTGGCATCAGCAGTAACTATGAGTGGCTCCCCAGCATACAACCTGCACACCTCTTCCAACTGATTTAGATATGGTTCTATCGGGTGCCTGAATTGAAAACACAGGTTCGCCACCACAATCTTGTCTTATCCAGTACCCAGCTCCACACACGTTACCCATTGGTTACTTAGCTGCGTTATCTTGGTCACCGAGATATCCCGATTAAATATTATTACCGTACTCATTGGTATCTCCCCACTCACGACTATTCTGGTAACCACAGGCATGTATGGAGTGTAGGGTTACTGTATGCATACAACATCGTGTTTTAATTCCTCCGCTAATTTCCGGATCTCCTGCAACACGGTCTTACTTCTCATTGCATTGATTTGGCCAACTCTAATCGACCTTCTATCCGTCATGGATTGTGCGTCAATGAATAGCACGCAAGCCTTTCCACACCTGGATTAAATGTTTTGTGACCATGTGCTGCCACAAACTGTTGATAAGTACTCTCGAAACTAAATTCTTATTCCCTCCTTTTGAACACTAGTACTTTGAGACACAGTAATCCGTCTACCTCTGTGGCAGATTCACCGACTTTGACTGAATCCTATCTAACGATTCTGGCACCGGTAACATGATACTCCCTCCCCTTTCATATCCTAGCCTAACCACATGTCTGAGCACAATGTGCAGGATGATCTTTTCTTTCAGCCTAGATAGCTGCAAGGTCCTCTCAAATGTCCCATACACCTGAGATGGGATATCTCCCCCTCCTACTAACCCTTTCCTCCACTTCCCTTTCTCCTCTTCCGTCTGACTACCTTTATTCACATACTTCCTCTCTAACCAACTCTCTTCCTTCTTCCTTCCATAACCTAGACCATTCCTCCAGAATTTCCAGTTCTGCCTAGGCTTGCTACTCCTATTTTCCCTAGCTCCCTCAGTCTTGACCTGTGGCTTTTCACCCATCCTCCTCTTTGATATGTCAGGCATGACTACTTCAGACTCATTAAGGGTGTCACCTTCAGTTGTGCTATGAGCTTCTACAATGCTTACTGTTCCCTTTGTGACCATCCTATCCCTATCGGCTATCTGCGTCGGACTTTTACTCCACCCAGCATTTACCTCGCATTCATTACCCTCTGTGCTTTCCCTCTCGCTTTCCCTGTCAGTCGTTCTCCCCTCTCCTTCTTCTGGGTCCAATACTATCATACCACTCTTACCCCCCGGTCTTAGTTATATTTTCTCCTCTCCCTCTTCACCATCAATCTTCTTCCCACGTGCCCTCTCACACCTCCACTCCTCATTCCCAGCGAACCTCTTCCTGAATGCCTCCACTCTCTTCTGGTTTCTAGCTCGTTTGAACGGGGAGTTCCTTACTCTGCCCCCCATCCCCACAGATTTCGGGCCTGTCCTAGTCTCGTTAAGTATAGTCAATATTTGTCTAAGTAGCTCTACAATTTCTGTTAGTTGTTTATACTCCATAATCAGTACATTCTATCTGTCTCCTAAGTAGCATCTGGTGCGTCTGACACTCCCTTGAGTTGGGTTTCTTAAACTTTTCAGACCTCTTCCTTGCCTGACACAGGATGCATATCTCCTCCTTACTTTTGCAATCCCCGATCTTGTGGCCCCCCCCCCCCTTTCCACACCTCCCAAATAACTCCTCCTCAATTGGACAGTGCGCCATCACATGTCCCAGGCCCCTACATCTGTAGCAGCGAGTTACTACCGTGTAGTCCTTAACAGCCACAACTCAGAAGGAGACATACATCCTGCAGCTAAGCATGAGAGTCCTCACCTTCGGTGATATCTCTACCACATGATTCACCACCTGCCTATCTCTTGGCCCCGTCTTGAACTTGGGTTTGAAACCCTCCTCAAACTCTTCCCTTGACAATTTACCCCTCAGGTTCTGCTCATACATCAACTGCACCAAGTCATCCGTCGTCACGTCTCTGTCCACATCGAAAATTGTCACTGGCGGTCTCCTCCTCTTAGGTTCCTCACAAACCATCGTCTTCCCTAATTCACTATTCCCCATTATTTTCTTTGCGTCCTTCTCAGTCTCAGTCTCTACTATCAACTGTCCCAGCAGGTCTTATAGCTCTGATCTTAATACGATCCTTTACAGAATCAATTTTGCCCATTATAGTCCTCTTCATTTTTTCGGTTGATTCCCCATCCCGGGAGGTCACAAATACTGACCTGTAACTAGGCTTTGTTTGAATAATTACCCCTACATCTAGCTTTCCTTTCACCACCACCCTCGCAGCCAGTGAAGCATTGGATATCCCCTGACTCGGTACTCCTCCTACACTGCCCTGCCCCTTTAACCCAGAGTTTTCCTCCTTTAATATCTTAATTTGCCCATCCTTATACACCGACTCCAGGACTATTAACCTAATTTTCCCTAATATCTCCCCAAAATCTGCCTTATTTATCCTACCATCCTTTGTGTACTTCGATCTAACGTATTCCTCCATCTTTTTCAGTGCTGCCTGCGAGTTTCCTCCTCTCGGCCAACACTCATCTCTTCTTTATTCTTCTCCTCCACTCTTGTCTCTTCCTTCTTCTTCTCTTCCTCTGCCCCCCTCAATTGGCTCTCCACTTTTCCCTTCTCCTCTATCTTCTCCTTCTCTCTTCCTCTCTCCCTGACTTCCCTCACTCCCCCAAAACCTCCTCCCTTCCTCTCTTTACTCATTTCCGAGTGGTCACACCCCGCACCTGAGGCATCCACTTTCAGCACTTTCCAAGCCTTCCTTCCTGTTCCAACCAATAGGTAACCAGAAAGTTACCAGAAAAACTAACCAGATGTTACCAGATATTGGCAACCCTGATTTTTCTCAATTTTACTTTCCCTACCTATATCACGGAGAAAAACCTCCTGAAACTTCCAAAATTATTCCCACAATACCAGAAGTCACCAGATATTACTAGATATTACTAGTATTATCACCAAAAGTCACCAAATTTCGTCCCGCCAGTCTTAATTAGACGCAGCTATAAATTAGATGAGGCAACTAAAGAGTTACTAAAAGTCGCTAGAAGTTACTAAAAGTTACCAAAATCACCAGATGTTGGCACCCCTGTCACTTCTTTTAACCCTTCTTCTTTGGTCAATTATTACTTACTGACCCTACTTTGACATTTGCACAACCTTTTATAGCCCTAAATTTTCAGTTTCAATATTCCTTTTTTTTACTACTTCTAATGTCCGACACTGAGTTCTTATAAATCTTTAAATTCTGATCCGTTCTGTACATAATTTGGGTTACTTAACTTTTAAAACTGTAATGTTATTAGCTTTTAACTTTATTGTTCTTGTCTCCCTCTTTTGCCTATACTATTGGAAAACGTACAGGAAATCAAGGAAATACACAGGAAAACAAGAGTGACTTCTCTTGACCTCAACTTTAACCCTTAATAAATATGTCATTTTTATCCCAATTTTCTTGGAATCAAAAACAAAATGTCCGTAATTTTTTACCCTGAGCAATTTGAAGAATATGATATTTAGATGTGACTATTACCATAATTTTCAAATATAATAGCTGTGCCCCATCCTAATATTTTTACTAAAAAAAATTGTAGATTTCTAGAGGTATATTTTGTAACATGCTGAAGCTGTACAAGACAGCAATAATCATTGTGCACATGTCTAATAATAAACTCAAGGTCAAAATGAGGTGAGAGAGAAGATTTCCGCCCTCCAGTCTCAGTGAAATGGTAATTCAGTAGGTCAGTGCTAATTGATGGAAGAATATATACCTTGTTCCTGATATTAATAAAATCACACAATGGTCATGGCATATTCACAAGTGAATGATTGTGTTAAAAAGAAGGCTTCTCAAAAACAAGAGAATTAGAAGAACCTACAGTAAGAATCTTAAATTAAGAGCAATACAGGAGGCCCAACATACAAATAATGTACAACCTGCTAACAAGTTTAGTGTTTCCGAGGTTAATATATGACTTTGGAGGAAAAAAGGAAGAAAATCATTCACAGAGCCTAATATAATTGTGTCAAATCGAGCTTGTCGTCAACCCCGATTTGACTATGGGAGGTCGTAGTGCTCACGTACCCTCAGGATCTGGATGCGGTGTCTAGAAGAGCTCGGATAGTTTCTTGATGACCCCAGGGGCTTGTTTCCCGGGAATGACGTGGGCTTGGATTGCATTCGCGATTTGCGGGAAGGAAGGCAGGTTCGGCGAGTTACCACGGTGAACCGGATAGGAAGGATGGTTCGGCGGGTTACCGCGGTGAACTGGATAGGAAGGGTGATTCGGCGGGTAACCGCGGTGAATCGAATAGGAAAGGTGGTTCGGCGGGTTACTGCGGTGAACCAGATAGGAAGGGTGATTCGGCAGGTTACCGCAGTGAGCCGGATAGAAAGGGTGGTTCGGCGGGTTACCGTAGTGAACCGGATAAGAAGGGTGGTTTGGCGGGTTACCATAGTGAACCAGATAGGCAGGGTGGTTCGGCGGGTTACCATGGTGAACCAGATAGGCAGGGTGGTTCGGCGGGTTACCGCGGTGAACCGGATAGAAAGGGTGGTTCAGCGAGTTACTGTGGTGAACCGGATAGGCAGGGTGGTTCGGCGAGTTACCGCGGTGAATCAGATAGGCAGGGTGGTTCAGCGGGTTAATGCGGTGAACCGGATAGGCAAGGTGGTTCGGCGGGTTACCGCGGTGAATCAGATAGGAAGGGTGGTTGGGCGAGTTACTGCGGTGAGCCGGATAAGAAGGGTGGTTCGGCGGGATACCGCGGTGAACCGGATAGGCAGGGTGGTTCGGCGAGTTACTGCGGTGAGCCAGATAGGAAGGGTGGTTATGGTGGGCAGCTGAGTTACGAAGAAACACACACAAACTGTTGGCGATGGTTTATTAGTCGAGAGGTTGTGACCCAGCGCGTAGCTGGGTTACCGGTGACTGATGCCAGCCAAAGGTCTGTCTGCTCCTTTTATCCCCCCC